>JARYGA010008696.1:0-17834 GCA_030545235.1 Helianthus tuberosus | reverse complement strand
CTATTTCTGCTTCCTCTCTTCGTGCCAACTTCTCTTGACGCTCAAATCTTCCCTTTGTAATCCACCATTCACGATACTCCTTGATTCCAACCAATGAGTTAGACCACCTGGGAATTTTCCTTTCCTCCTTTTCGATCGGAGTTTGATCTTTATCATATTGCCCCATTCCCAGTTTCCATTTAGCACTCTTCGAGGCCTCAGCCATCTTCTGATCCATCTTTTCATTGTGGCGCTCTTCTTTCAGTAATTTTTCAAGTTCAAGAACTCTCCAGCTTGACTTCCAATAATGGCCTAAATTTATGTCTTTTTCAAAATAAGTTGTCACCACCTTCTGATATTGCTGTGCTTGTTCTCTATCGGCTTCATAATACATATCTTGTTGAAGAACAAACAATCAATGTTGTTCTCAGAACAGTTTACCAGCTACATTGGATCGATTAAGTAGATACGCCTGTAAAAAAACTTCTCATCTCTAAGAGCAATCACTGCCTGACATGTCTTTGGATCATATGCCCATCATATCCTCTGAAGTCTTTGTAAAAGTCTTCTTCCATCTCTTTCAGTTGCATATTCTTCATGCATCGTGGTCGTTTAACATATAGAGTGATATCCTTTTCACCAGGTCTACTATTATTGTACGCTTCGGATACTACGGCTTCCATTCAGGAAAATTATCACGTGCTTGATCGCGTATATAGTACCAAAGGTTATAATCATGATGTCACACTTCCGGGCCCCATTCAAGTTGTTGAATATTCTTTGTCTTCACCAACTCTTCCACGTCCCACCAAGGCAACGTCTTTAGATCTTTGATAAATTTGAAGTATTGAACTCCAAATTCATGTTTGATAGCATACACCTTCAGATCTTCAAGATCACTACGTAAAAAATGGGCTACGGCCACACATTTTGCAAAACAGCCCTACCACACATTTGAAAAAATGTGTGACTAAAAGTCATTTATGAAATTTTAATACACCTTTAGCCACACATTTTATTATTAATGTGACCATTATATACCATTTCAAAACCTTTAGCCACACTTACTAGCCACAACTCGAGAAGTGTAGCCAAATATAATCTATGGCCACTTATTTTTGTTTCATGTGACCAAAAACACATGTATTTGAAATCTTTTGCCACACTTTAACAAAAAAAATGTGACATTTATTAGCCACATTAGCAAAGTGTGGCCAAATGTAATCTATAACCAGAATATTTATTTTTATGTGACCAATAACACATGTATTCAAAATTTTTAGCCACACTTTAAGAAAAAAAGTATGACATTTATTAGTCACACTAGAAAAGTGTGACTGAAGGGGTAAGGTCCCAAAACCCTCACAGTAAGTGCCTGGGACCATACCACAACCTTACTTTTTAGCCTTGTACCTTGCGCGGCCGCGCACTGTTCTCACAAAAGAAAGACTTAAAAGAACAGTCAACAATCAACACTTACACACCAAAGGGAAATCATAAGTCCTTGCGCTTCCTCCCACAAAGCAAAGGGTAAAAATCCTACATTAGACATTTCCGCCCAATATCCAGACTTGGATATTATTTACCCAGACTTGGGATTTATTTATTCAATTGTCTCCACACGATAAGGTGCCACACCAGATTACAGCAGTAATCTTCTAGAAGAAATACAATCGTGTACCACCAAGACGGTTATAACCGTCTGGACACGTGTCACCATCTTAGTCATCCCTGAAATCACAATGAAAGCATGTAATGGGAGAGTAATCTCCACTTGATCACTTTACACGTGGCAAATCCCCAGCCTTCGATCTGAGCCATGATCCGTGTGCTCTCACGTTGGATTCAGAAGCTTAACGGAAGGAAGTGTAACCACTTACGGGGTTAGCATCTTCCGTTAACTTTTTCACTAACGGGTTTTCCCGCCCAAAAGACTCCCGGTTATAAATATGAGAAAGAACCCAGGTATGAATTCAAGTTACACACACTTCTCAAATACATCTTCTTCTTCATAACCCATACTTATTCTCACACCGGAGTCGGGTCAAGGAGAGAACCCTCTTCTCCCCTTGGCGAGGCTAACAGTGCTTCTTTTTTGCAGAGTTATCGAAGAAGGAGATCAGTTGTAACCGAATCAGACGAGAGGAAACCCACCTTTTTATGCGGATTCAAACCCCCTAGATATCTCGGTTCCGACCATTTAACTAGTGTTTCTTCATTGGCGCCCACCGATTCCTCTGTCTTATCAGTTTTCATCTCGTTTCGATTCAGTTCTTTTCATTCTCAACTTTAGCATGGCAGAAAACTCATCATCTCATCGGCAAGTCAGTCCTCGACCGAACGTCGGAAACAATTTTCAAGTGGAAGGAATCCCAGAAGACGCCTCGGATGATAACGAGGTTCAATCCAATCGAGCAAACGACCCTTTCACTCCAGGAGTGTTACCAGCAAACCCTGCTTAATCAATTCTGCCACCAGGAGAAACTCCAATTTCCTGGTACGTTAGGTCCCAAGGGGCACTAAACGCAGTATACACACAGCTGTGTGCTCAGACTGCTCCCTTAACTCAGTCACGGAGACCAGGATCCCGTGCTAATGCCTCTCAACGGGAAGATTCAACTTACGAAAATACAGAAGGTCATGCCAGATCTACATCAAAACGTGAGTACACTCAGTCAGGAAGTTACCAGAGAGAACACCATGGTGAACCACACCCTCATCGAAGATAATCAGTTCATGATAGGTTGGGTTCCCAACGGGACACCCACACCGATGAATCTGATCCAACATACCGTTTAAGTGCAAACACCAGTGTGTTCAATCGACTGCAGCCAAACTATAACAAGTGCAGGCCTCGTGCGGTTTATAACCCTGAGGCAGAACACAACTATGATTTGATTTACCGCCCTGCAGAAGCAGCGGAAAGTTCAAAGTTCATAATGGAAATAGCTTTAGCTCCGCTTGAGAAAGCTAAATTACCATCCAACATAGGGAAGTTTAATGGGCTAACAGACCCCGATGACCACCTGAGAGTGTTTACCAGCGCAGGTTTGGTTGGGGGTTGGACCCTCCCACTATGGTGTCATCTGTTCGTGCAGACCCTGACTGGCCCAGCACGAATCTGGTTCGATAACCTACCAACCGGACAGATCGAATCATGGAAGGATCTGCGCGAAAAGTTTTTGACACACTTCAGCCAGCAACGGCGTTCCATTCGTGATACATCCGACGTCATGAACATTTGGTGCCGTGATGACGAAAATCTGGAGGATTTCATCACCAGATACAATAAAGAGGTATTGGAGATTGGCGGTGTTCACGAACAACTAATCTGTGCTCAATTCAAGTACGCGGATAGATGTGATGACATGATTAAGGTCTTATCTGGAACAGAGGGCCTTCCAAAAAGTTGGGAGAAGATAATGGTGGCGGCCAAGGTTTACGCGCAAACTGAGAAAAAACTTACCACAAATAGACCACCGCCACCACACAATAGGCCCGCGGACTTAAGCTCAACCGGCGAAAAGAGGTTTAAGAAATCATGGCGTGAGTCTAGATCAGGAAGTCGTTCGTCTGAAGATGCTCGCGCAACAATCAACAAACTCACCACACAGAGGGAGAACAAACAGGAGAATAGGGAGAGACAGTGGACTCCCCTAACAAAGACCCCGACGGAGGTTTTGAGTACTGAAGACTATCAATTCAAACCTCCGATCCCAATGAAAAATAAGCGTGGACAAGACCCGACACAATACTGCGAATATCACAAAGACAACGGGCATACCACTAACAACTGCATCTCTCTACGCACAGAAATAGAGAAAGCCCTCAAGAGCGGCGAACTCACACATTTGCTCCAAAATGCGCGCAAAGAGATTAAGCAGATAACCCGGGGTGAGGAGGGCCCAAGCAAAAGGGCAAAGACTTAAGGAGCAACTCTATGAATTTCCTGCGGAAAAACACGAGCTATCAAGCGAAGCAGGAATATTAGAGAGTAAGTTAAGTTTCACATAATTATATTAGCAAAACTTTGTAAAAGCCTCTGTGCTCTATCCTTAAATAAAATTGCAAAGTTTCTATTATTTTTGTGTTTACAAAATGCATGCAATTTCTTTTAGTAAGCGCAAAAACATTATGGTAGTTATAAAACAAGCTTCATGCACGGTCAGTGATCACGTCACAAACACACATGAGCTTTATACCAACTTCATTCGCCTTACTCAATAAAAGCAATTGTGCCCATGCAAAATATTGTAAAATCATCAAGCAAAACAAATAGAAACATCATGCTATTCTCAGCGTACAAATACGCCCTAAAAACTTTCAAACATGGCAGTGTTTAAGTTACTTGCGCAGCAGCGCACCAACAAAAATAGGGATTTACATCCCAAATATTACAAAGAAATTGTTCAATACATTTTCAACCTATGACAAATCTTCACCCTCATCCGGAAAGATTTCCTTTAGTTGCGCTACGTGATCGTCAGATTGAAGCACAACATTTATCAGCTCCATAACCGGAAGTTGTAAATTGTTAAACTCTGACTTTAAGGCAGCAAGCTCAACACCAGTATCCACGCCAATAGTTGCGGATCTACTAACATCCCAGTCAACCTTTAAAGCGCTATTTACATGCTGACAGCACTCAACATATCCTTGGGCATACCCATTTCTGCGCGCGGCAACAACTAACCGCCCAATAGTTTTATCTAACTCTTCAGAATTTAGCACTGACTCAGCAACCTGTAAAAGTAACAAAGGTTGAGTATCAAGAAAGCGCATTAACAGTTCCACAACAAAAAGGAGAAAAAGAAACTTACACAGGCAATACCACGATCTTTCAACCAGGCCATATCATTCTTCAAAGGTTCAAGCTCGCTTTTCGCTGTAACCCGCGCCGTTTCTGAATTTTCCAACTTATCTTCAACTTCAGTCAAACGGCGGGAGGTTTCAGTATTCTCGGAATACGCAAGGTCCAGATCCTTCTTAAGTTGTTCCTGACCAGAAAGCAAAGCAGTAAGTTCTTCTAACTCTTTATATCTAAGGGCAAGAGTGGCGAAAGCTTGTACCTCTCGTTGCTCACTGCGCTCCCTATGGGAACGCGCCTCCGCCAGCACAGCTTCTGCATCAGTTTTCTCTTTCTTTAACATTTCCACCTCCGCACCCTGGTTCTTCAGTTTTTCAACCTCAGCCTTGAGGTTATTAATGATATTACGAAGGTTGGCCTTCTCAGCATTATCTTTTTCACAAATTTTCCTCCAGTTTTTGCGTTCCTCGGAAAGGAGAGCAGATTCAGCTTTCGCTTTCCTCTTCCAACCAGCAACGGACCATTCCTCAGTCTTGCGCTCTGCTTCAAACTTGGCCTGATCAGCTTCCAATTTAGCCTTCAGTTGAGCCAAGCGCTTCTCATCGTTGGCAAACTTCTTTTGAGACACCTTAAAGGTTTCCTGCTCCTTATGCATACTATACCGCTCACGCACTATGCGGTGAGTGGTAGAGACATGAGAGGAAGTTTCTTCAAGGTAAGTTTGATAGGTTTGTTCATAAGACCGACCTTCTTGAAATTTGATTTCTCCAGGTGGAAGTATCCCCTGCAACCAATCTTGGCACACGCGCCAATCCGAGAAAGTATCACCTTTCTTCAAATTCCAAACAGGGGCGTGAGGCTCAGAGGCATCTTTCTCCGTATAGGTCCGATAGTAGTAATCCCCCAGAGTTTCTTCTAGGCGGATTGGAGAATGTTTTCCAACACCAGCAGAGGAGCCCTGCTCCTCAGCTATCACCTTCTCAACACGATCAGGCATAGCATCAGAAGGTTTAGGGGAAGAAGTTGAAGTTTTTCCAGCAGCTTGTTCTTTTCCCAGATCTTGAACAACAGTTTCAGGGGTTTGTGGATTACCAGCACCATCCACCACACCTGGATCAACAACTTTTTCAGTCTCTGTAGCAATATCAACAGGCTTCTCAGCCTCAACAGTCTTCTCCACACCACCATCAGCAACCCCCGTAGACTCTAACTGGTCAACAACAGAAGCACGCGGAGGGGTGGGTGGAAGCTTCTCATTTACCACAGATTACAGTTCCGTGGGAACAGGGGAAACAAGAACATCTAGAAAAACAACAAGAATCTTTAAAGATTTAACGCGCATAAAGAAAACAATAAAAAGGCAACACTTACCAGGAACAAATTCTGAAATAAAAGCATCAGGATTCCCTTTTCTAGTAATTTTCTTCCTTTGAATTTTCTTAGAAGGCTGACCCTCCACATCAGTATCAGCTTGTTTCCTTTTACCAGCCTTCCTGTGCACCAAGTGTTCAGGACTAGAATCCAAATCGATAGGATCACTTGGGTTGGATGGGGGAATATCAGCAGAATCCCTCGGTTCAGGTTTTGGTTCTCGAACAGTTACTGCAGGGGTAAGACCCTCCAAAGAATCAGAAACCACCACATAATCACACCTGGAGTAAGAGGAACAGCGCATACCTTTCTTCTCTCCAACATTCTTTGCCTTCAAAGTTTGAACTCTAAAGCCTCACCCTTCTTCGGCGCAGAGGTAGAAGTCGTTGCGCGTTTCTTCTTTTCAGGGCCTATGCCCAAATTCAACAACTCACCTACAAAAGCGCAAAAGAACAATTTACCCACAAGCGCACAAAGGAAAAACAGAAACAAATATAGCTTACCAGCACCAGCGGCAGGCTGAACAGATAGGTCCGCATCCCGCGGAAGAGCAAAGTTCTTCACAATCCGGTGGTACCAAAGCACCTCGTCAGGTTTCTTCTTAATGGTACCCATTTTTCCGCCTTCCCTCTTGAACGCAACAATATACAGCGACACAACTACAAGGGAAAAAAGGCAAGTTCAAAAAAAAAAAGGAAGAAAAAGCCCCAAACTGTAACACCTCGAAAATTCGTGTTCAATGAAATAACGACACGTGTCATGTAAGACAAAACGCGTTGTAAACCCGGATTTAATAAAGATGTTTTGGCAGGATTTAAAAGTGGTGTCATGTTAAATTTTTACCTCTGAACAACCTCATTTATAAATCCCAAGACCCAAGTATATATATCTTAAACATCTAGTATATCTTAAATCTAGAAAATTCTTGACAATAATTGAAATGGTGGACTCCGACGAAGAAAAGCTCGATAAACCTCATTGTTCGGCACTTTCAAATAAGAATTCAAGCAAACAATTCAAAATGGTAGGGTATGTAACTTTTCAAGGCCATTTTGGGAGGTCCCTAACTGATAATTGAGGCCCCAAATTCGGAAAAGATGGTTGCCCTTTCAAAATCCTGAAAGAACAAAAGTTGTATGCTTCTGACCATAGGCTTACGGACCGTAAGCCACCCCCTTACGGTCCGTAAGGGGGTGCCAGCGACTGAAAACTTGCTGTTTAAACGCAAATTTCGACTTTTATCCGATTTTCCTCATATCCCTTGACCTCTAAACAACTCCTAAACACTAGGGACACATGTGGGAATGTTGTGGGCAGTAGTAGACTAAGATGTCAACACATTGTGGTGTCTTGGTTTACTATATAAAGCCTCTTTGTGCAAACACATTGATCATTCATTCCTCAAGCAACTCTGATCAATTGTGGAGCACTAGAGCATCTTCCAAGCCTTCCTAATCAACCATTAGACACATGTAAGTTTGCTTAACTTTCTTTAATTAAGTTTAGCTTAGTTATTTAGCTAAAAGTCAAACCATCGTAATTACGGTTTGACTTCGAGATTAATTAATAATGGCTCAGTCAAATATCGAATTAAAAGTAGTTATAAGTTGGTAAATATGTGGGTAATAAACCCTCAAAAGGGTTCCCCCTGATTCCCACTCTAACCAGGTCTAATGTCGGGTCAAACGTGTAATTAAAAAGTCAACAGAATGTTTAAATTGCAATTTATGCATGATTAGCAATGTAGAGCACATACAACCTGATTGATCATTAATATAACTTGGTAATTAACGTAAGAACATGTCTAAACATGTTCAACCCGACAATTTCCTGTTTAGACCCGGTTCGGAACCGAAAGTCGCATAGTTTGACTTATACTTTGACTTTCAGTTCTGACCCATTTTGGTATGATTTAGAAATACCTAAGAGCTTCATTTGGACCAGGTTACATGCTAGTATAACCCTCTATGATTATACACCTCGGATCATTAGTTATCCAATTAATATGCATGATTCCGTTAAATGCTCATATGTTGACCATTATGCCCTTTTCGCCTTAAAACGTGATTTTTGGAAATGTAAAAGAGTAGAAACTTTAATTACTGATATATAAACTTGTATGCAAAGTTTGACATCAGTTTGAGGTGTAGGTTAAGAGTTATGCTCGTTAGCGTAAAATTAAAGCTTTATGTTAATTAAACGGCGCATTTAGCATATAGCCTACTTAAACATACTTTTTGATATCAAACTTATTACCCACTGATGTAATATATTATTTTGGGATTTTTAAAGATTTTTAATTAATTTTAGGCTGAGCATAACTTATAGTCGTAGGCTTAATCCGGTAATTGTCGGTTTTGCCCTTACGGGCTATAAAATGAGTTTTACATATCTAAACGACTCCAAACCTTTTGCTACTGATCACATATGATAAATAAATTATTTTAAGCCTTCTGGAAATATAAAAATATCAGATTTATGTACCAAACCCGGAAATGGCCTCTAATCGCCTTTTTAAGCGTTTTTAACGCATAGTATGTACTAAAACTATTTTAAACATACAAGGGTTGATACCTACTGATATTTGAGGAAAATTATAATATTTTAACAGTAAGCAAAGCTTGATGAACTCAGACTCCAGTTTTGAGCTTTTCGGGTTATGTGAAATTACCAAAATACCCCTACGGGGCATAGTTTGGCTATAATTGATAAATTTCACTTATATACTTTAACCTACTGATATAACTTATCAAATTGAGTATATTTGCTGATTACATCAGACCTGTACCTCAGGTTAATACTTAAGCTCTTTTACAACCTTTAAAATGACCAAACTACCCCTACGGGGCATAGTTTGCGATTAAATTCATTTCGGGCATAATAAAAGACATCTTACTGATGTCACAACATATATGAAGCATATTAACTTAGGAAACCTGTAAATGGCTCTCATTACTACCCGTTACGCTTATTACGCGTTCGATTCGGCTTATGTAACTAGTTTACATAAATTAGCCTAAACGGGTCAAACCTTATCGGTTTTATCTCAAAATCCAGAATGTGAACGAAATACCCATATTAAGCAAGTCTCTGAACTTGTCGGGTCTAAATCACATTCTATCCGGTCTTCACTTAATTGTGCGTACGAACCGTATCTTTGAAACTAACTGGTCTAAGCTTAAGCTTAACCAAAGACCCGTTAGGATTCTAATAGGTTATTATAAACCTTCGTTCCAGATTAGGAGTACCAGTAAAAGCTACTTGCGTTTGCTTATTGTGATTTATACATTGCTCAGGTAAATACTTTTAACTTATTTTCCCTATACGGGCTTGGGTTACGGTATATAGCATACCGCTTGATCGGGCATCAAATCTTCCATCGTTGGGTGGTTAATTGAATAATTTGATCAGCTCGTTTAAACAGCCTTGTTACTTAAAGCCTTTGGGGGGTTAATGACCATGTCCCGGATATCCTTGGCATCATTTTACGAAATGGCCACGACTTAAGCGCGGGGTGTAGGCGTACACCCGTCAGTGCACAAAAGAATATTGTGGTGTGTCTATTAATCTTTAACCCGGACAAGATCCGGGCTACTGAACGCACAAGGAACATGTAATTCGTTCACAAGATTATATATTTAAATAATTCTCCCAAGTTAAATAAAATGTTTATGCCACGTGCATCCAAACCAATTTTCAATAATTTTCCAAAATGAGTCAGTTGATTGTATTTACCAGTGTAAACTGACGTATTTTCCCAAAAAGATTAAATGCAGGTACTAAGCGTAATTGGCTGGGATTTCTCCTTAGCATCATTAGAAGTCTCGCAAGCTTAAGATGCCTGAAGTCTGTTGAACTATTGTTTCATATTTTCTTTTCGATCCTACTGTGGATAAACTTCCGAATTTTGCGACATTTGATATTACAATATTAAATTCGGTTGTATTATATCTTTACATTTGCTTCCGCTGTGCATATTAAATATTGTGTTGTTTGACTATTATGTTGCCAACCACGTCACGATAATCCCCCACCGGGCCCACCGGTGACACGTGGAAATCGGGGTGTGACAGGTTGGTATCAGAGCCAACACTGAGTGAATTAAACACTAGCCTTTTGTGGTTAATCTCAGTTATACAATTGCACAATTCTAAACTTTCGAGTCTAGACATATAACATAGTTCAAATTCCACTTTGTTTGTGTTGTCCTTTATTTTGCATATATTTTTGTTTTGTTATCTCATGCCATATTGACAGGATTAACAAAATGCCGCCAAGATTCTTCAGGAGAAGAGGAAGAGGCAAGGGGCCAATCACCGCCCCCAATGATAATGAAGCTGGACCATCGAATGTGCGAGCTCCATCTACAACGGAGAGTGACGATCCCCGGCAGAACCGGAGAAACCTCTTTGACCCGGCTAGACGGTCGGTCTCACATAGTTCAACACCTCCTAACCCTTATGGGCCGCAACCGGAGTACGAGCCCAACAACCCTCAACCCTCATACATACCATTACAGCGATCATTATCGCACAACTCTTTTGGTGACCCTACACCAGTTTTTAGGGGCCGGTTTAACCCGGCAAATTTTATTCAAGAACCAGTGGGTTTTAACCCATTGGGGCCAGAGGATCATTTCTCTGGCGATCACGTGGACGACATGGACGAGGATACGGACCCCGTCGAGCCTGCCAGTGGTACACCGAACCATCCCATAGAGATTTCGGATGGCTCTTCGTTTCACGGATCACCCTATGTTGGTCCAGATAGCTTCCAAGCTATGTTCACCCGGCACGAATGGTACTATACACCTCCTCACCATTCGTCGCCTCAGCAGCAGCAGCAACAACAACAGGATCCCTCCGAGGATTCAAGATTTGTGGCAGTTACGCCCCCACCTCCACCGCCACCAGTTCAATGTGACAACCGGTAAATTTACGCCCTTAATTACGTGATTAACAGGCGATTAACACGATAATAAATAGTGCTTACGACGCTAATTAACTAAAACAGGCCCTTGGAGTGCCCATAAACGTTTGTTCAGCTATACAGTGCGCGTGTGGTGATTTGTGGGAAATCTGCTAAATATGACGCGACAACGGACTGATACCGTACGAAATACTGACAACGCCGACAAACACGGATTTTCTAAGAATATTTTATGCTCATGGAGTTTGGGTCGCGTTATCGGGTCTCGTAGAAATTACGGGCCGCTTACACATAAGACGGGATTGTGGGCCCTGGGCCCAAGCCCAAAGCCCACAAGCCTAAACCTACACATAATAGGCAAAATCCCTACAAATCTTTGCAAAATCTATACAAGATTTATAAAATCTTGTCAAATCCTACCAAAATCCCTAAAATGATTCTTGTCTCTAAAGAAGGAACACAAGAAATCTCCATAAGATCTTGACACACGAGGCATAAGAATAGAACATTGGGCAATACCCGGATAAATGTCTATAAAACCCTACCCCCCTTAGTCAACCAACACACACACAAACACAGACATATGTCTGTCTCTCTTCCTCTCTCTCGAATATAGTTGCAGGCAACAACAAATAGCCAAACACCCCATCTCTTGGCTGCACATTCATACATACACTAGAAAAGGATATTCCTTCTTCTTCATGACCCAAAACCAACTCACATCACCCACACCCCCTCCTCTCGATCAGTTGGTCAAGCTGACCGGAGCCGTCACCGGAGCCGATGCCGGCGTCTTCCTTCCCCGACGACCACAACACCCCCACCCCCCTTTTTAATTCGAACAACAAACCACCACCACCACTGTTCGGTGGTGGTGCGGCATCTGCAAACAGAAGAGAGGGAGGCGAGACAGAGAGAGACCGAGAAGAAAAAGAGAGAGAGCGGCGCCGCCGCTCACGGCGGCGACAGTAGCGGCTCGGCGGTGGTGTTATTTTCCGACAGATTCCACGATTAGGGACTCGGACCGGTGGTCGGCTTCAAGGTCCGGTGGACCTTGCCATTATCCGGCGGGTTTTGTTCGGGACTCTCAGTCCGTGTCTCGGTCCGACGGGTCACGTTAGACTCGGTTCAAGTCCGGTTCAAAGAGGTGATTCAGTTGGCTTGGAGTTTGTCTCAGTTTCAGACACAACTCGGTTCAGCGTGGGGGTGCAGGTCAACTCAGTTCAGGTTCGGGTCAGACGGTTCGGGTCAAGTTGTGAAGCGGTTCGAGTTGACTCGGTCAACTCAGTGAGTCGACTCGGCTCAACTCAGTCAACAAGTCAAACTCGGTCCAACTCGGTTCGACTCGGTGTATTTCGGTTCAACTCGGTACGACTCGGTTCATTTCGGTTCGACTCGGTCAAACTCAGGTCAACTCAGTTGACCCGGTCAACTCAGTCAAATGATTCAATGTTTCGTCACGCGAAGAGTCGGTAAAGGATTTATGACGATTATTAGTTACGTTCAATTATTATTATTATACGCGAAATCGAGCTCGAACCGATCTATTTAAATATGCTTTACATCTTTATATAACTGACGAAATCTTATATATTGATTATAATGGTTGAATTTGACTGAATTTTGAAAATATAACGACAACTTGTGTTGTTGGGGCGTCTAAAAACAGAGGAAACTCTGGCCGTTTTTCGAGAAAATCCGTAAAATAAAACGAGTTTTATTATAAAAACGTGCTTTTCTTGTAAAAAGACAACTATTGTTATAAAGCGACTTTTACGAGATACAAATATAAAGTTCCTTCGACCACAACTTGCAACATCACGAAAACAACGATTCGGATATTATCTTTTTGGTAAACCTTTTATAAAATAAAAGGCGAAATATTATTTTCAATTCTTTTATTTCCTTCGACAACTCTTTTATAAAGTCAATATAATTATTTATATTGTTTCAAACGCCGAACACACATTTATTTCGAATACCATACAACGCAAATTCTTTTATACAAATAAATATATTTTATATATTTATTTCAAACGCCTAAACGGCATATACATTTGACATATAGTGTACGAAACTTAACAAGTATAACTTAATCACTTTTATTAAGTTAACAACCTACCGTTGAATCGTTCGATTAGCTAATCGGTAGAGCTCGGTAACACGTAGACTAGTTACCGCTTGTATTAGAAACTTATTAGATACTCCATGTTAGGAATATTGTAGAATGCACGCTAGCGAGCCTCACTTTGGAAACGACATTACGGAGTCGTAATTAGCTAGCTTTGCACATGGAAATTCAGGTGAGTTCATAACCCCACCTTTTACGGTTTTACATTTTTATAAATGTTTTCGGGGTGGAAAGACATGCACATTCTACAAAACATTCAAAGTGTTCAATAAACATGAATTACATATTTCTAAACCATTATACAAACAAGTTTTTAACTGACACAAATGGTTTACGAAAGGTTTATGATAACTATACCGGTTTTTCAAACAAAGCGTATTTTTGTAAAGTGCATACAACGCTTACTTGTTTTCTAAATTGGGGAAATGATGAGTACAAAAACATTCATGTGAAACATTCAAGTGAAACATTCAAGATCATGTCTCGAATAGGGTACCATAAGCACCATTAATCAACGTATACATTCAGACCGCGGAACAAAAGGTTAGATCTAATGGGTTTCAGGCAACCCCACTCTTGGCCTACTTCTACCAATGAGTGCGCCTGTGTCTCAGTCAAGGTGACAAAAATGCCTAGGTTTGGTGGCTTCCTATGTCGTGACACATGTTAGTGGCCTTGCAAACCACTAGCGATCTCATACATTCAAACAGTCAAAGTGCTCGGTTGCGAGATACATTCAAACATTCATAGTGCTCGGTGGCGAGATACATTCAAACATTCATAATACTCATTTACAAGCTACGTTTTACAAGATACATTCAAACATTCATAATACTCATTTACAGATACATTTTATGAGTTACAGACCATGTTTTCATTCAAGTATTTAAACATTCAGTACAAAACATTCACAATACTTTTGGATTCGTTTTCTCAACAATACTTCAAAAACCGGTTATTCAAAAAGATTTATTTCAAATATTTTACAAACAAACTATGAACACGCTCAACTTTATGTTGATTTTTCGCATGTTTCTTTCTCAGGCTACAGTTCTAAGACAAGGCACGGTTGGAATAGGAGAACCATGAAGAGTCGAGTACTTAGTGGGCGTTCACATACTAAAAGACTTAGCTTATTTGCTTCCGCTGTGCAATGAAGATACCAGTCCAGTCACGCCAATGCTCTGATATTTCGGGGTGTGACATTCAACCGGCACCTCCGCAACCGCCAAGGCGTAGGAGATCTGGACCGCGTATGTCTACTCGGGGAGGGGACTTTCATTTTAGCTCTCCTCGTCAATCCAGTGGCAGTCACTATCCGCCACACCAGGAGGACCCACAAATGGGTGGACCTTCTAACCCAGCTGTACCGCAGCCACTGCCGATGGGTTTTGATAACCCAATTCCAGCATATACGGGTTCTATGGCATACAACCCGTTTGAGCCGCCGGTTCACCACAACTAAGGTTACGCAGAGGCC
The DNA here is from genome assembly GCA_030545235.1 of Helianthus tuberosus. NCBI lineage: Eukaryota > Viridiplantae > Streptophyta > Magnoliopsida > Asterales > Asteraceae > Helianthus > Helianthus tuberosus. The sequence goes on along the minus strand of JARYGA010008696.1, from coordinate 3,137 downwards.
GACCCTTACATGGTAGCGGCAAATTACAACGCCCTGAATCCGGAAGGACCGTACGGAGCTCCATGGGGAGTAGGTTACCCAACACATGGGTACCAGATACCTCCAAGACCTATTATACGGACGCAATCGCAGCCGCCACGGTTTTCTCCCCCAGAAAGGGAGGAAATTCTACAGAGGCTAGACCATGTAGAGCGAGAATATCGCAGGGAACGAAGGGAGCGACAAACCTTCTTCCAAGGATTGGCAAGCTTGATCAAAGGGAAGGGCAAGAAGGACCACTAAATCCTTCAAATTGTTTGTTGTAACTTCCTTGTAACAATTGAGCCCCTGCGTGGGCCAGTCTTGATGTATAAACCCCTGCGTGGGTATGCTTGTTTATTTTGACCCCTGCGTGGGTCTATCTTTCTGTAAACCCCTACGATGGTATGTTATTTGTGTAAGTCCCTGCGTGGACTATTATGTTATTAAGCCCTTGCGTGGGTATGTGTGTTATTAAGCCCCTGCGTGGGTAGGTACTTGTTTAAACCCCTGCGTGGGTAAATTTGTTGTTGAAAAGACCCGTTTAGGGCAACGTGTAATATTTTAATAAATAAATGGAATGTTATGTTTATAAATTTCATCTTGCTGTTATATGCATAAATATTATATATGAAATAAATAAAACAAAAATCATTCCTTTTAAATAAATAATCTGCTTATGTAAATTTTTAAATAAGAATCTTAAAGAGTGAAACCTAGCCTTTGGGTCATTATAAGGCCGGGCCAAGATTGTAAGACCTGTTAAAAAGATTCAAATCCCTGTTAACATCTGAAAATCTGTTAACACTCCTGGCAGACGTGATTCATTTAAAATCACACACGTCGTTTTTTTTTGTGGATTCTCTAAAAGATTCCTAACCCAATTTAATGATCTCTGAATCATGGGCTAGATCATCAATTAAGATGATCATATTTTGACCATACGTGGTAATATAGTGCCTACGGGCCCTGCTCATTTCCATATGAGCCAAAAAGACAGTGGTAGCGATGACTCCCTGTCAGATAAAGGTAACGAACTAGGTTCAAACCTTCATGCTTTGATTCTCTGAAATCATAGCTCATAATTTATAAATGTCCTTGTGACTAGGCCTATTGTGCAAATATACCTTCATGTTTGATTCTCTGAAATCATAACTTATAAATTAAAATGTCCATGTGACTAGGCCTTTTGTGCCACAAGTAAAGCTATTATTGTTTTATAATTAGGATAAATTATTATAGAAATCCTAAATAAATATGATTAATAAATTAACCAAATATGGTCTCTGTTACCATGGTTAATGAATTACCCTAAGGGGAAATTCCATAATAAACTCCCAAATAAACTATTATCCTTGTTTTCTGCACAGTTCAATTAAAATGGCTAACTCGGACGAGGTTAATAGTCATCCAGTGGAGAATAACGAGAACGCCCGAATTAATTTAACGGGTGCTGAATTGAAGGCAATAATAGACGGCGCAGTTACACAAGCCTTGGAAAGGCAGTACGAAGAGTATAGTGGGACTCGTAGTAGGACCCTAACTACACAGCCTTCAAAGCCACCGTCCAAGAAGGACGACTCGAAGAAAGATGATGATCGACAATCCTCGAACCACAGTGCTCCATCTCAGCAGGTTATACTAAACCAGGGACCCCGTGACAAGGGTTGCTCTTATAAATATTTTGTTTCCTGCAAACCCCGGGATTTCACTGGGGAGAAAGGAGCCATTGACTGTATGACGTGGCTGGATGAGATGGATACGGTTGTGGATATCAGCGGATGCATTGAGAAAGACGTGGTCAAGTTTGTGTCGCAGTCTTTTAAGGGTGAAGCTTTAGCATGGTGGAGATCTCTGATTCAAGCCACCGGAAAAATCCCATTGTACAACATGTCGTGGGATCAATTTGTTGCCCTTATCAGGGAAAATTACTGCCCTCAGCATGAGGTGGAGAAGATAGAGTCTGATTTTCTATCATTGGTGATGACAAACCTTGACTGTTAAGCTTACCTAACGAGCTTCAACATGATGTCCCGGTTGGTTCCTTATCTGGTAACCCCGGAACCAAAAAGAATAGCTCGTTTTATCGGTGGTTTAGCCCCGGAAATCAAGGCAAGCGTGAAAGCTTCTCGGCCAGCTACTTTTAGATCTGTAGCTGACATATCCTTATCCCTCACCTTGGATGCGGTCAGACAAAGATCGCTGAGGAATAAGGAGGCTGAGAAGAGGAAACGTGAAGATGATAGTTCACGGAGATCGAACAAGAAGCACCATGGGAGCGGTGACAACAAGAAAGGATCTGAGTCAAGGAAAGATGGGCATCATTCTGGTGAGAAGCCCAAATGCAAGATATGCAAGAAACAACACTTTGGAAAGTGCAGACTTGAGTCGAACTCACAGACTCAGTCAAAAACCTATGCTTGTGGTATATGCAAGTCCACGGATCACAAAACCTTGGATTGCAAGAAGATGAAAGACGCAACGTGCTACCGTTGCAATGAAAAGGGCCACATTAAAACCAACTGCCCTAAATACACCAAGAAGCCTGAGGAGGCCAGGAAGACTAATGCCAGAGTCTTCAGAATGGACGCAAAAGAAGCGGTTCTAGACGACAACGTTATTACAGGTACTTTCCTTGTAAATGTCGTCTATGCTAGAGTACTTTTTGATTCAGGCGCTGATAAGTCTTTCGTTGATAATAAGTTTTGTGAATTGTTGAAATTACCTGTCAAAACCTTAAATGTGAATTATGAGGTGGAGCTAGCAGACGGCACCCTAGAAACCGTCTCAACTGTGTTAGATGGATGTGTTATATCCATTAAGAACCATTCTTTTCCTCTGTCTCTACTTCCATTTAAGTTAGTTGGTTTTGACATAGTTCTGGGTATGGACTGGTTATCTCATAACTAGGCCCAAATTGTCTGTAACAAGAAACAAGTGGTGATAAAGACTCCATCTGGTGAATCACTTACCATTCGGGGAGATACCCAGTATGGGCTGCCTGAATTCCCAGATGTTTAAAGAAGGGTTGTGTCATCTACATACCCACTTGCCTATCAAGGCTTCAAAATGTTTAAAGAAGGGTTGTGTCATCTACATGGCACAAGTGATTATTGATG
>JARYGA010008695.1:0-16634 GCA_030545235.1 Helianthus tuberosus | reverse complement strand
TAATTTTCAGGAATAAAACACACTCGGGATGGCAAAGGAAACAAGGGAAAACTTGAACCAGCACCCCATGCAGGAAAACAGGGCCATCCGACAATTTTCTTCATTAACAGTAAGCTCAGCACGGGTCGTGTCCGCTCAACACGGCCCCGTGCTGCACAAGTCTGCAGAAAAGACCCAGTTCAGGTAACTGGACACGGGCCGTGTCCACCCAACACGCCCCCGTGTCCAGACTTCTGTTTCTTTTGTTTAATTTTTGTTACTGGCACTTGAACACGGGGCCGTGCCCGGATAACACGGGGCCGTGTCCAGCGCCCAGTAACACAAAATTTTTGCTTAATTCACACCTTTTACACATTCAATCAACCTAAAAACTTATTTTTGGGACACATTGAGGACAATGTGTAATTTAAATGTGGGGGGGATGCTAAAACCTTGAATCTTGCAAGTCCTAATAACAAGCCTTACACAAAACTCTATTGGAACCGCTAATCACCCCAAATTTTTTCAAAATTTTTCATTTTTTTTACTTGTCTAGGTTTAATTTGGGAATTTCAAAATTCTAAAAAGGTTATATTTTTACGAATTTACAACCGATAGCATCGTGATAAAAAGAACCAACATAAGAAAATTATGAAAAGGCATGACAAGCTTATTTAAAATTTAATTATATATACTTGATCACATAAAAACCCATTCCCACAAAAGTGAGTTTTGAGCCTTTATTGAGCATACAAATACATATCTTTAAACTAAATGCTCATTTTTCGTTTTTCGTTTTTCGTTTCTTGTGTGAATAGCCGCTTGGTTCTTACGACTCTAGAACTTGCCATGACGATACATTCCCGGTCCTTACCAACTTAAACCCGAGTAAGTATATGAAAAAGGCATTAGGACTAACCCTTTTTATTTCTACACCATTATTTTTTTTTTACCACCTACCCAAAATCCCCCTAGTTAACCCCTTTGAGCCTAAACATTTTCATTTCTTAACCCAAACCAAAAACCCTTTCATCCACCAAAACCTTTTTTATTTTTAACCCTTTGTTTTAGTAACAAGTTCAGTTTTCCGTATGACTTAAAAAAATGTGTGTTGATGATGAAGCAAAAGAAATAAACAAGCAAGTTCATCAAAAATAACTTTGTTTGGAATAATGGCTTCATCAAAATAAAATGTTGAAAAATAGAAAGTCTTACGAAAACCGATGCTTTTTACGCTTTTTAGCTCTTTTCTACTAACCACTAACCCAACCACCTACCTTTAACCCAAGCCTAACCCTTCACCCAAAAAAAAGTCCTCTTGATATTTACAAAGGTATATAGTTAAAAAGGAGGAGGATTGATTGCTTGGCAAGCCTATGGTAGGAGTAAGTTCCATGCCGCTCTCGAGTGATTCACTAAAATACATCTTCGGCCGAGTGTTGAGTGATCCCCCGTGAGGTATGTGAACTTGTATATAAATAGAATTTTAAAGAGGCATGTTATGCCCTAATAAGTAATTTATCTTATGAAAAGTTTTAAATAAATCATGACGAATAGGATTGTAAATAAATAAAAATAAAACTAAATAAAGAATCTTGGAAATCCCGACACTCTATGACAAGCCCAAAAACCTTCTTTTCTACCAATTCCATTTGGGAGTGTAAAGCCATATTATAAAGAGTTTTGCTTGAGGACAAGCAAAGATTCAAGTGTGGGGGTATTTGATGTGTGCAAAATGCAACATATAAATTACATCAACTGTGGCATAAAACTAACCCTTTTTAGTACTAATGTTGGAAAAAGTGTGTTTTTGTCTTCCTTTTGTATTTTCAGGATTAAATGAGCTCAAATTAACAAAAGAAGCAAAAAGGCAGCTAAATCTAACATAAATACAAGAAAAGGAACAAGCGTGGCATGCGTGGCATGCCCGACCTCCCCGAAAGCATCTTCCAAAGCAAAACAAGAGATCAGAAGGCTGAACACGCCCCGTGCTCAGTGAGCACGGGGGCGTGCCCAAGTGTCAGCATAAAAGACAAAGTTGTAGAAGCTTCCATCGCCCACCACGGGGCCGTGCTCAGCGGACACGGGGTCGTGGTCAACTATAAGATTCGCAGAATCTAGGCAAATCTTGATAGTACAGATATGCTTCTGCACACGGGGTCGTGCCCAGCGGGCCGTGGTCAACTAATAAATACAAGCTGCAATAAATGAAGAAAGAGAAGGATGTGGACACGGGGCCATGCCCACTGGACACGGGGCCGTGCCCACTGGACACGTGGCCGTGCCCGAGCTTCTGTTCAGCCTATAAATAGGAGTGCTTGGCTCAAGCTCAAACCATCCCTTGGCACACCACCTCTCTCACACTTCACCCACCACCACCATAACACCATCATCCACCACCATCATCCATTGTCCATCATAGAGTGTGTGAGTTGTCTCGGGATCCAAGATTGATCATAAGAGTTCTTGACAATCAAGGCCATGTTTGCCTAAGTCTCTTACATCACTTGGTGAAGACAAGTGTCTAGTGTAATACTTTTTATTTTTAATCTTTTCGCACTTTTTAATTGGTTATGTATTAATGACTTTAATAACTAGTTTCTTATGTTGAAGGTGATTCTTCCTTATCGTTTGTCCGTGGTGTCTTGGCATTATTTTACTGTCTATATAAAATAAAAGATTTTCACCATTCATATCTCCACGGTCTATTTGGAGGTATGTTGGCTACCTGGTCGGGGGTTAAGGGAACGGTTTGGTAAGAGTCTTGCCGTTGTTCAACGTTTAGAGATCCTGCAAGGGACCTGGGTCAAATTTAGTAGGACCTCCTTCAATACTTAACGGTATTGGATGGCGGGGGTCCAAACTCTTTGATCCCCTCATAAGTTAACTACTATTAATACTATAACCCGGCTACTTAGGACTGTATCCTTGCTGACTCAGACTACTTAGCTGAGGGTAACGTCACCTTCAAAAGAGGGGACTACCATAATTTGCATTAATAACTTAATTAATTATCTTTCAATAATCCGACCCTTTAGGATTGTATCCTTGCTGACTCAAACTACTGGGTTGAGGGTAACGTCACCTTCAAAAGAGGGGCCTACTACAATAACTAAGATAATCTCTTAAATAAGTCCAAAAGTGCGGAAATAATCAAAGGTTACACTATACACGAGTCGGAGCCAAGTGATTCATCTTGTCTATCTGTTTTTTCTTTTATTTTTATTTTTCAGCATTTTAGTTATTTTTTATTTTCTTAGTTTAAAAAACATTTTTTCTAAACTTTTGATTTGATTAGACGTTGAGGATAAACCGGTATTAAAAGCTCTTGTGTCCTTGGACGACCTCGGTATCTTACCAACACTATACTACGCTCACGATGGGTGCACTTGCCCATATGTGTGTTTAGTGTTAGTAAATATCGTGTTTTATAAATTTAAAACTTGGCTAAAGAAAGTGTAAAAGGTCTTAAAATATACTTAAACTTATATACACACTTCACACGCATCAGTGATAACTGTTATTATAAGAAAATTCTATCAATGGTAAATGATTGTCCCAACTACCTCCGAAATCAATTACACAAGTTCTAAGCATGTCTTCCATTGTCTGAATTGTCCTTTCGCTTTGTCCGTCTGTTTGAGGATGATAAGTTGTGCTTAGATTCAACTTGGTTCCCATTGCTTTTTGGAAACTCATCCAAAAATGAGAGGTAAAACGACTATCTCTGTCAGAAACAATTGATAGAGGAATTCCATGTAATGAAACTATTTCATTTACATATAATTTAGCTAACTGTTCCATACTGAAAGTTTCTTTCATTGGTAGGAAATGAGCTGACTTGGTTAGTCTGTCTACAATCATGTCACGACCCCCGACCCCACCCTGGACGGGAGTCGCGAGCAGTCAAGTGGTACCGGTGGTTATTTTAAAAACATTGCAGCGGAAATGTTCATCAGGACCGTGAGTTAGGAAAAATATCAGAGTTTAGAAAGTACCGGATTTTATTTATTAAATAGATGGGATAAAATCATATTTTAAAGGTAGCTTTAATATGGGATATACCCGAATACGTAAAACAACGTTTAATTTAATTTAATTTATTTGATAAAATAAGCCACTTCTTTAAGCCTTTCGGTGCCGTCTTGCCATTCTTGTTCCAATCTACTGTAATTACCTGAAACGCGTTTTAAAAACATTTTGGTCAGCAGGAAATACTGGTGAGTTCATTCATTTTTGTACAAAAACACGTTTGTTACAAATTACAGCATTAAGGGTTTTTATATTTGCCCCTATCTTATAATTAGCTGGTTCAGCTGTCACTCGACCGAATCTATGACTGTGGACATATCACTAATTAGGCTCGCCCACCTAAAGTGATAAATCGTTAGTAGTAATGTGCACAAAACCCCCACATACTGCCAGTAATTAAAGATTAGCAAAGACTTAATCACTGCAAAATATAACTGGAAAACATTTAGGGTTTTGTAAAGCAATTTGATAAAAAGAGAATGACTCACCTTGGTAGCATATAGTCTTGATTAAACAAGCATCTTGATTCTAAGCACCTACTTTATAGTTCTGAATCTTCTGATGATTAATCATCTTGTTTGATAGTAAGGTTATGGATAGAAGTTTTCTGATAGTTAAACATATAGTTTAACAGAGTGGAATACGTTTTAGTGTAAAACCATATCAAACCTAACGATGGTCACGAGATCAGAACCTTAACGAAATTCACAAAGTATAGTCTTGTTTAGACAACACTTTGGCATTCGTTTCAGAATCTTAACGAAATTCACAAAGTATAGTCTTGTTTAGACAGCACTTTGGCATTCGTTAGTTGGTTCCTGAATCGATCGGACAGAATATCGCATCGGTGATTATTGGTTAGAACACCAACGTATAGAGAGAAGAATAGAAGAAATGAGCAAAGAAAAATGAATCCTAAGCTTCCTATTTATAGGTAGGAAATATGAAATTTCCAGGAAGTTTCCTATATACTTTTCTAGGAAGTTACCTATACATTTTCTAGAAAGCTTCCTACCCACATATATATCCTCTTACACCTTCCTTGCACCTTCCTTTGATATTATCTATTTCATATATATTTATTTTCATGTATATCTATCTAGGTGTTTAATTTACTTAATTAATCTTGCTTAGCTTAATTAATCTTGCTTAGTTTAATTAATCTTGCTTAACTGATTAATTAATCTTACTTAACTTAATTAATCTTATTTAACTGATTAATTAATCTTACTTAACTTAATTAATCTTACTTAACGGATTAATTAATTAACTGACTTAACTACTTAACTGATTAATGTATCTTAACTTTTATAATTTGCTTAGTCGATTACTTAACTTAATTAGCAGATTAATTACCCAACTCAGCTTGCTTAACTGCTAAGTTTTCTTAACAGCTAAGTGTATGTAATCAGTAAGTTTACTAAGTTTATTTAACTACTAAGTTTACTTAGTTTCTAAGTATTCTAGCAGCTCCCTGGTTACGAGTTCTAATTTCAAGAGGTAATGGAACTCGTATAGCGTATTAGCTCAATTCAACTTTAACGATAATCACGAGATCAAAACCTTCACAACGAATGACAAAGTATAGCCAGATATTGGCAGCACTTAAACATCCATTGGATTAGTTTTAATCGATCGGATACAGTATCGTGTCAGTGATTAGAGTTATTACCCTGATAACGAGCAGAGTTTAGAAGTTCTGACATTAGAATGACAGAACAAGAGAACAAGAGAAAGAAAATAATTGAACGATTTGAAATGAAACTAAAAGCCTCAATATATAGGCTGACATTAGGGCGCTTCGCGGCCCGCGAAGCCCATCGACTTCTCCTTCGCGGCCCGCAAGGGAGTCTGGGTCGGACTGAAGGTTGCTGAGTCATGGCGTGGTTGTGAAACGTGGACAACACGTGTCCCTCAAGCTTATCCGGAGACTTACCAAGCTGTCGCGCCCCGCGTAAGCTTTGGTTAACTCTTACGCGGCCCGCGAGAGATCAACAAATTTGAATTTCTTGATTTTTCATAAGGATTAGGGTTTTAGGGGTCCGGGTTTCTACTTACGAAGTATTTTGGGACATTTTTGCAGGTCCTTACAAATCACCCAGATTGTATCATTACCTTTTCTTGTTTTGGGTAATTTGGTAACAAAATCCATTGTTATCAATTCCCATTTCCATACAGGCATTTCTAACTGTAGCAATAAAACTGAGGATTTCTGATGTTCAGCTTTAACTTGTGAACAAGTTAAACACTTTGCAACATATGCTGCTATATCCTTTTTCATTTCTATCAACCAAAAATTCTTTTTTAAGTCCTGATACATCTTATCACTTCCAGGATGCATCGTATACTTAGACTTATGGGCTTCTTCTAATATACGGTGGCGTAGGTTTCCTAATTTAGGTATCCACATTCTTTTCTTATGGAATCTCCAAATTCCATCTGTTCCTTGTTCTAATTCCTTAATCATTCCTTTTAATTTCTCAGTATCATCCTTGATTACTGATTCTTGTGCTTTTCTAATCTGATCATTTAAATCTATAACTTAAGAGAACGTACTCTTTTTGGCTTTTCATGATACTTCTGACTTAAAGCATCAGCTACTACATTTTCTTTTCCTGCATGGTACTGGATATTACAGTCAAAATCACTAAGTATCTCCATCCAGCGTCTTTGTCTCATATTCAACTCCTTTTGCCCAAAAACATACCTTAAACTTTTATGGTCGGTGAATATGGTAAACTTACTACCGTAAAGGTAATGTCTCCAAATTTTAAGAGCGAAAATTATAGTTCCTAATTCCAAATCATGGGTTGAGTAATTCTCTTCGTGATTCTTAAGTTGTCTAGAAGCGTAAGCTATAACTTTTTGACGTTGCATTAACACACATCCATAACCTAACTTAGAAGCGTCACAATAAATTACAAAATCTTCAGTTTCTTCTGGTAACGCTAGTATGGGTGCATGAGTTAATCTTTGCTTAAGAATTCTAAAGGCTTCTTCTTGTTTTTGTCCCCATTCAAATTTAACAGATTTACAGGTTAACTTAGTCAAGGGAATGACTATTCTAGAAAAATCTCGGATAAATCTTCTATAATAACCAGCCAAACCTAAGAAACGTCTAACCTCGGTTGGTGACTCAGGGGTTTTCCACTTGGTTATCGCCTCAATTTTGGTGGGATCTACATGAATTCCTTCATGATTAACTAGATGTCCAAGAAATTGTACATGTTCTAACCAAAACTCACACTTCGAAAACTTAGCATAAAGCTTTTCTTTTCTTAGTAAACTTAGAAGTGCATGCAGATGCGCTGCATGATCCTTCTTGCTTTTTGAATAAATAAGAATATCATCTATAAAGACAATTATGAATTTATCCAAATATGGCTTACATATTCGGTTCATCATGTCCATAAATGCAGCTGGGGCATTGGTTAAACCAAATGGCATGACAGTAACTTCATAATGGCCATACCTTGTTCTGAAAGCGGTCTTAGGAATGTCCTCTTCCTGTACCTTTAATTGATGATATCCTGACCTTAAATCGATTTTTGAGAAAAATCGTGCTCCTTGCAATTGATCAAACAGATCATCTATTCTTGGTAATGGATACCGATTCTTAATCGTGACTTTGTTTAATTCACGGTAGTCAATGCACATACGCATTGATCCGTCCTTCTTTTTAACGAATAATATCGGTGCTCCCCATGGCGATGAGCTTGGCTGTATGAATCCCTTCTCCAACAATTCATCTAATTGTTTCTTTAGTTCTTACATTTCTGCGGGTCCCAAACGGTAAGGTGCTTTGGCAATTGGTGTGGTTCCTAGTATTAAGTGGATTCTGAATTCTACTTCCCTGTCTGGAGGTTGCCCTGGTAGCTCTTCTGGAAATATATCTGAAAACTGGGATATTACTGGAATATCTTTTAATTCTTTTCCTTTAGTGTTAGTGATTATAGAAATCAAATACACTAATGATCATTTCCTTATATAACTTGTTGTTTTCATCACAGAGATGAACTTTGTGGATTTAGCGGTTTTATTTCCTTTAATTGTGATCTTTTCACCTCTTGGTGAATTTACTTGAATTGACTTTTGATCACATAAAATACTGGCTTTATTGGCTATTAAGAAATCCATTCCTAATACAACATCAAATCCTGCCAGATTCATTGGGTAAATGTTTGCAATAAATTTCTGATTTAAAATTTCTATTCTTGCTCCCCGCAAGATTTCAGAAATCCTAATGGTTTCCCCATTCGCTGTCTCTCCTAGACATTCTTGTGGGAGTTTAGTTAATGATTGATTAAGAAGTTTGCAAAATGAAGTATTAATAAAACTTTGGTTCGCACCAGAGTCAAATAATACTTTAGCAAAAACATCATTAACTAAAAACGTACCAGTGATCACATCCAGGATCATTTTTGCTTCTTCTGCAGTCAGAACAAATGCTCTAGCATTTCTAGTATTCTTGGTATTTGTAGCTGGAGCTAACTTTGGACAGTTAGGCTTGATATGACCTTGTTCTCCGCAATTGTAGCATATCCTGTTGTTACGCTTTTTCCTGCAATCTTCCTCCTTGTGTCCAGATATTTTGCAAAAGTTACAGTATATGGAGCATCTTCCTGAATGCTTTCTCTTGCAATACTTACAGTAAGGTGCCGAGGTAGAACCTACATTTCTCCCACGGTTAGTATTTCCAGAACGGAATTCCTGGGTAAGCATCTGGGTTAGGTTCCTCCTTTGATCTTCTTCTCGAGTACAGACTAACTCGTCTGTCAAGGTGTTAGCTAGTTCTACAGCTTCTTCTATGGTTTGAGGTCTAGCTGCATTGACTACATGCCTAATATCTCCAATTAATCCCCAGATGTAACGGGAGATTAAAACTGGTTCAGGTGAAGCAAGGGTTGGTACTATTCAAGCATATTCAAAGAATAATGTAGTATAACCCTTACTATCCCAATCATTCTAAGATTTAGAAATTTGTTTGCTATTTGTTCTTTTTCATTAGGAGTGCATAATTTCCTTTCTACCATGTTTTTAAACTCCTCCCATTCCATATTGTAAGTTCTATTACTTCCCCTAGACTGGAGGATAGTGTTCCACCATTCTAATGCTGAATTCTTGAATAGATTGGAAGCAAACATTATCTTATCCTCTTCCGCGCATTTACTTATCCTTAAGACTGCCTCGGTCTTTTCTATCCAACGTAGAGATGCAACGACCCCTTCATTGCCCGAGACTTCCATTGGTTTACAAGACCAGAATTCTTTATAAGAACAACCGTAAGACACGGTTCTTCTTCTTTTGGGAATGGGCACTTGAAGTACGGGTCCATTGTTCACGCTGTTTTCAGGTTCAGAATGTCGTTTGCTATCATGCATACTTTTATTTTCCGCTTCCTTAACCGTTTTTATAATATATGGCATCGCATCTATTATCCCTTGTGCCACTATATGTTGCATGGCACTGTTATCCACTTGGTTTCCATTATTGTTGTTGTTCGGGTTTTCATTATCCGGGTTAATGTTACTCTGGTTATCATTATTCTGGTTTTCTTGATTTACTTCGTCGTTCTGAATTTTCAACATTTATTAATTATTAATATCACAAAATAATTGATAATTTAGGCAACAACCATACAACACATATATTGGTCAAAAGCATCGAGCATTGCGACTTACTCTTTTCTATTATAGTATGCTTCTAATACAAACCAATACTAAAAATTAAAAATTACAATACAATACTATTATACATCGCTAACCACGAAGTGGTCTATACTACAACATATGTTATAATTATTATATATATATATATATATATATATATATATATATATATAGGGAGGGGCTCATGCGAGAACCACCCTTATTGTGAGAACCATGAGAACCAATGTGAACACAACCTAAAATAGCTAAAAAAACCTAAAAAAAACTAACCCCCACCCCCCCCCCCCCACCCAAAAACCTAAACCCCCCACCCCCCCCCCCCCCCAAAAAAAAACCTAACCCCCCCCCCCCCCAAAAAAAACCTAAACCCCCCCCCCCCCCAAGCTAAAAAAAACCTAAAAAAAACCTAACCCCACCCCCCCCCCCCAAAAAAAAAAACCTAAACCCCCCTCCTCCACCCCCCAAAAACCTAAACCCCCCCCCCCCCCCCAAGCTAAAATGCTAAAAACTAAACCCTCAAAAAACCTAAAAAAATCTAAAAAAATCCAAAAAAAATCTAAAAAAATCCAAAAAAAATCCAAAATTTTTTTTTTGATTTTTTTAATATTTTTTAGGTTAAAATCGCTACTTTTCGAAGCAAAAAAAAAAAAAATTTAAAAAAAAAAATTTAAAAATTTTTTTTTTTTTTTTTGGGTTCGAAAAGTAGCGATTTTAACCTAAAAAATATTAAAAAAATCAAAAAAAAAATTTTTGTGTGATTTTTAGCTATTTTTAGGCATTTTTGGTGTGTTCACATTGGTTCTCGCGGTTCTCGCAATAAGAGGTGGTTCTCGCATGATCTTCTCCCTATATATATATATATATATATATATTATTACCAACTCCACCATCTCCTTTACTGGTCTGGATTCATCCAGTAATCCATATTGCGCTCGTCGTACTTCCAGACGATTCGCTCTCCTACCTGTCTCATCCTTTCACTACTCTCTAAAATCTCTTCTCCGAAAGTCCGGAGCTCATGCACATTTTCTGCACTCATTGGGGGTGCAGGTGCTGGTACTGGATATAGATACTGGGGCATGGGATTCTCCTGAGGGTACGGATTCTCTAAGATCTCCCTAATGTATTCATCGTTATCATAGTAGTAGGGATCTAGAGGGTCCAGACCTGGATAGGCTGCTAAGTTTGGCATAGGTTCGTCGTTTAGGTGGTAGCGTGGCACATAATCCCTATGATCATCGAACCATGGATCATAATCTGGATCTAAGGGATTAGGGGCTGGTATCCTAGGTATCTCCTCAGGGTTGAAATCATGCATTTCTACTGGATTTTCGGGGTTGTTCTCTATTTCCATCGGCTGCGTGGGGAACAAAGGTAAGGGTTGTGGGGCTACTAGTTGCTCCATGTTCGGGTCAGCAGCAGTTGTTGCTAGGATATGAAAATTGGCTAAGCTCCTATTAAGCATATCCTGTGTATGGGCATCTGACTCTCACTTAGCAGCTGCTAGGACTCTCTGTTGTTGTAATTTCCGCATTCTTTTTCTACGCTCGAATGCTCCCTTACTGAACCATCCTCTCTTTTTCTGAGGTAATGACTCTTCAGACTGAGCCTTAAAGACAAACATCCCTTCTTCATTATCAGCGGCATACCCAGAGAGGGCAGGCTGTGAAGAGGTACCTTCACTCCTAGGTGAATCGGACAACTGACGATACGCGTCTGAGGGTCCTTGATCACTCATACTGTAAACTAACAAATAGTCAAATAACACACAACAGTAAAATACAGATATGCACGTATTTCCATAATTAATTTCCTAACAATTTAAATAATATTGGTGTCAGCAGAACACTTCTGTGGCTGAATCAGTGGCTTAGCTCTGATACCACCTTCTGTCGCAACCCCCGCCCCCTATCTGTCCCAGGAACGGGCGGCCGCGAGACCAGTTTTGGTGGTATCATTATTTATTATTTTGGCAGCGGAAATTTCATCAGGACCGTAGTTAGGAAATATTTATCAGAGCAAAACCACCATATTTTATATTAATAATCACATGGGTAAAACCCAAGTTTCTTATTACAACATATTTATAGGGATAAACCCTATTTTATGTAAAACATCGTCTTTTAGGTAACTTTTATAGCCACATTTTTCCAAGCTGTCAGTGCTCTATAGCTGGCTTTCTTCTAATTTGGCTTTTACAGTTTGTTACCTGAAACGCGTTTTAAAAACATTTGTCAGTGGAAATTATTGGTGAGTGAATCCCAGTTTAATCAAGAAGAGTTTTATCCATTAACAGTATTGAGAGCAATCACATTGTTTATTTCTACACAATTACTCATTCAGTATTGTCAATCCTGACTGGTGGGTCATATTACACATTGGCTAACTCGTTGTCCAATGGTAACGTGTTCCACATTTTGTATACAAAACCCCAACATACCGGCAGTAATTGAAGAACTACAAAGACTCAATCACTGCTTAATCACATTGTAAAACATTTAAGGTTTTGTAAAAACAATTTACAATAAAGAGATTACTCACATTGCTGCCTTAGGTTTCTTCTAAGGTTTCCTGGTGATTATCTATAATTTACACAAGGCACATGCATTAGTATAATAGCCCTTTATATTTACATTAGTTATACCCTCCCCGAGACGACATTCTAACGACTACGTCGGGCAGAACCCTGACAGCCGTTACGGAACCCTGGATCGATCGGGAAGCGTATCTAATACGTAACCGAGGTTATGATACTTACATCGGGGCAGAACTTCGTTAATTAGGGGGGTATTATACCCGAGGATTATGCCTACTATGTGAAAATTGAGAGAAAGAAAAGAACGTGAGCGATTTGAGACTGAAGCCCGAGCTCCCAATTTATAGGGCTGTAATCCGAGTCTCTCGCGGCCCGCGTAAGAGTAAGCTTAGGCTTATGCGGCCGGCGTCCTAGGGGGGTCTAGGCCGTAGCTGATCCGGGTCACGGTATAGGTTCAACACGTGGCAGCTCAGGGCTGCGTCTGATCTTGTAGCTGTCGCGCCCCGCGTAAGAAGTAGCCAAAGGCTACGCGCCCCGCGACAGCTTTTAAATTTTGTTTTTATTTTATTTTTAATGCTATATCGTATTTTGGGCTCGGTTTTCACATACGAGGTGTATTTTAAGATATATGGGAATATTTTAATATATTTTAGGGTGTTAGAAAAATTCAGGAGGGTTGTTATAAGAAAGTGCCTGGCTGATGATGATTTACATGTACCCCTCGAAGATCTTCAAGTAAACGAAACACTACACTTCGTGGAAAAGCCTGTCGAAATCATGGACTGCCAAACCAAGCAGCTCCGACGCTCGCGCATTCCCATTGTGAAAGTCCGCTGGGAAGGCAAACGAGGCGCAGAGTTCACTTGGGAACTCGAAAGCGACAAGAAGGCGAAGTACCCACAGTTGTTTGTTACGGATTCAGCCTAATTTCGGGACGAAATTCCCTTAAGAAGGGGAGGCAGTAACACCCCGTGTTTCGGAAGTCAAAGTCAAAGTCAAGATTGAAGTCAAAGGAAGACAAGATTGCTAATTGCGATCTGTCACTCCTTACTCAACTCCTGTTTTGTCTTCTTTGACTTGTAGATAGTCTTTTTATGCTTTTACGATTAGTTGTAATAATGTGGAGTACTTGTTAATAATCGAGGTTTAATCGCTATTAATCGCATGTTTAATCGATTTATCGCTTATCGCTATCGCATTCGCAACTCGAATTATGTGTGTTGGATATGGTTTTATGTGTGTGTGCTATTTATGTGTTACATGTGCATGTTATGTTTATGTTGAGGTGTTAATCGCAATCGCAATTCTATCACATCGCAATCGAATCGAAAACGCTAAACGCAAGTGAATGATAGTGATTGTATGTTAGATATAGTAGTTGGGATTAAAAGTAATTTAATGGGTAAATCTATCGCATCGCTCTCTCAAATAGCATCGCAACGCTCAACACACGAAACGAAACAGGAAAACTCGTCGCGCCGGACACTCCAATCGAGTGGCCAACCGATCGAGTGGCCAACCGATCGAGTTGCCACCCGATCGAGTTGCCACCCGATCGGACTGCCACCCGATCGACCAGCCACTTTCCCCACTTTCCTTTTATGGAAACCCTATAAATACCCTCATATGTCACATCACTTGATGTTGACAGCTCTCACTCGACCAGCTCGCTCCAGCCTTCATTTCTCTCGATTTCTTCCGATTCTTGTAAGTTTTCAACCTAAATCTTGTACTTTCTTGATCTACACGTACTCCTACACCTTTCTATCTTTTGAATCTTAACTTTTAACCGTGAAATCACTAGTTTTGAGGTGTTCTAGGATGATGTCATCATGGAGTTCTTATGAACTTCATGTTTTGGCTTCAATCCACCAAGAACAACTTAGATCTGAATGATTTCCACATGAATAAACAAAGATCTTTCATAGATCTGAACATATTCATGGTGAAAAGGATTGAAGGATGGTTTTCTAACTTTCTTTCAACTCTTTTACACTCAATGCACTCAAACCCGATGGAATCGGAGCTTGTCCTGATCTTCTACCCATTCTTGGTGATGTATTAGTTCCAGATCCGAAATCCATCCAAGAGGTATTGACTTCAGGTTTGAACATGAACTACCGACTTGAACCGTGAACCGGTCGGACTAGGGTGATTCCTGTTCGGTCGGGTCACTTGGGCCGAGATAGGTTTATGTTGTTCAAGCATGTTATCAAAATGCCTCGTTCAAACACTACAAAACTTCAAACAAATCAAGTGACAAGACGAACGGATCGTCGGGACGGATTGACGTCAGATCGGATTGCCACCCGATCGACCGGCCATCCGATCGGGTTGCACTTGGGTTCCATACTTAAATTATCTTTCAAACTATTCAAGGATCTGAACGTTGAAACGGATTACCACCCGATCGGATTGCCATCCGATCGAGTGACCGTCCGATCGTATGACGTTTGGAACTTGGATACTTAAACACTTTTCAACATGTTCAATATGTACGGATTGCCACCCGATCGGATAGCCATCCGATCGAGCGACCGTCCTGCTGTGAACTTGTTCTCACTCTGAGAAGTCTCGCCAATCGGATTGCTGCCCGATCGAACGGCCGTTCGATCGACCGACCTGAAGGGTAGAGATACTTCTCTATTTTTAAAATGCTACAACAAAAACTTCAAAAGGCAAACCATCATACACAAACACATCCCCACCAAACGAGGTGACAATCCAATCGAATGGCCACCCGATCGGGTGACCATCCGAACGGATTACCACCCGATCGACTGGCCATCCGATCGGATTGCCATCCGATCGGATTACCGTCCGGTCCTTGTTACACTCACATCGTTTTACGCACCTCTTATCGTTTATGCTATCGTTCTGATCAGGCTAATTCCGCTCTAGCGCTCCATTGAATCCATCATTGCTGTCTACCTGCCTTAGCAACGATAGTACTATAGTTTGGACTCAGCACCTGTTCACTCAGGGATTGTTAAGGACAATTAATTACATGGCTCACAGTGGTGAGTGTGTATTAAGAACTGCCTTGCGCAGTCAACCCGCAGTCATTGGTATTGATAGGATCATGTCGATAACTTACGTGCTTCATTTCACAATGTGTACGTGCTGGTTATGCGTAAACGATTTCGAACTCTATTATATCTATCAAACTTGTATGCTCACCCTTACACT
Organism: Helianthus tuberosus; assembly: GCA_030545235.1. Taxonomy (NCBI): domain Eukaryota; kingdom Viridiplantae; phylum Streptophyta; class Magnoliopsida; order Asterales; family Asteraceae; genus Helianthus; species Helianthus tuberosus. The sequence goes on along the minus strand of JARYGA010008695.1, from coordinate 1,229 downwards.
ATGTGTATTGACTTTACTTTAACGTATGTGACAGGTGCTTAAGATGTTAGAATGCTTGGCTTGCTGTGAAATCGAGGCTAGGAAAGGTCTAGAAACAAATAAACGAATTGTCTGTACTTAAATTATGAGTTGTCGAAACAGAACAATTTGTCTTGACTTTGCCTGTAATAATTATGTTACTTTTTATGTCATGGTATGAGACGTGATGCTTTAAATAATTGGTAATCATAGTTGTTATGGAAACTTCTGGACAATCTATTTCGCTCAGTGCCACGCCCCGATGTTTCCGTCATCGGTTGGGGTGTGACAGTAGATTAGTAATTTCACTAATATATTTAAACAAAAAGATAACCACAAAAAGGCAACCAAACACCAGCACTTCTATCAATATCATCCTATCTCTTCTTCTCCTTCTCTGTTAGAATAACCCTCATCGATTTGTTAAGACCTAACACCAGCACTTCCATCAATATGGTGGTGGCCGGCGGTTCTTCTGGTGGGTGGTCGGTGGTTTTTGAACTGGTAGCAAACATATATGGTGGTAGCCGATGGTTCTTCTCCGGCCACCGCCGGAAGAACGACGGACCTCCGGCTGTTACCGTTGAAGGCTACCGTGAGATTTTTACCACTGATTCTTCGATTCCGGTACTCGATCTTTCTACTTTAGAAGAAGCTTCTGGTGGTTTGAATATGGAAATCTGGATCTTGCTCGAGATGAAGCTAGGTAGCTAGGTAATTTTTTTTTAAGTGTTTGAAAGAAATTGATTTTTGTTAATTGTGTTGGTGAAGATGATGCAGTTTTCCCCTAATTATAGCAATGTGGTTGTGTTTGATTAAGTTATGTAAGAAATATTAGGTAAGAGAGAAGAGAGATGATAGCTTTTTTGCATATGTATATTGTTCCTCATTTTTGATTGTCCAATTTTTGAGATCTAGATTCTAATAGGTTTTCGTTGTCTCGTAGTCGTTGAATGAACAATGACCGGCTGTTTTGTCCGTATGAGATTGAGGCTTGAGGTTCACTGGAAGCAATCAGTGCAGAACAAAATGGAAGCAATTTCACTTCCGATTAACAAAAGGAATGAAAAATAAGGTAGAAATTGATGATTTTAGAAACAAAAAGATGTGATTGAGGATTTTAATTCGATCGGATAGGATAAAAATGACTGCAGAGAGAGAACTAGTTGAGATATGGGGTAAAATGACATAAACGCCCTCACATGAGGTGC
>JARYGA010008694.1:0-40652 GCA_030545235.1 Helianthus tuberosus | reverse complement strand
CATTTGAGTGAGAGAGATATGATCACAAATATGAGTGACAGAGATAAATTGAAATTTGAATGTGGAGCCAAATTCATATATGTTATTTATAGGGAGACAGCTTCATATGTAGTTTGAATTTTGAATTTGGAGCCAGGATTTTAAATTTTGAATATGGGCAGAGGTTTGAGGCGTTTCTGTTCAACAACAGCAGACCTTTTGTATGTAGGCATATGTTTAAATTGATTTTAAAGTGATTTTGTATATGTGGGCCAGACCTTTGAAAATTAAAGTGATTTTATATATTAAGGATTATGATGCGATAATAACATAAGAAAAGCCTTGTTGGACAACCTCTATGGCTGCCACCTCAGCTTTTCTTATGTCACTCAGATTTCTCCTTTTATAGAAAGTATAGATAGATAGATAGATGCATATATTATAAGTTCTGATTGGACTTTGTTAGAAATATATATGAAATTTAAAGCTATTTATCCCTTATATTACACTTATTTATCCCTTATATTAAACTTTGTTCGAAAATATATATGAAATTTAAAGCTATTTATTCCGTATACAGTAGAAACTCGATAAATTAATACTCGATTATTTAATAAACTCTCTAAGATAATATTTTTTGCCGGTCCCGACTCGGGGATAGGGTGCTAAATTAATAATTCGCTAAAATTATAAGATAATACATTTTTGATAATTTCTTTAGACCCCATATAAAATATAAATTAATAATTCCTTATATATAGCATATTATATGAATGATTTATGAAGATTTCTTGAAAAATGACTCAATTGTCTTTTGTTTTTTGTTGAAATCAATTTCCCTGCAAACCATAGTTACTATGAACCCATTCTTGCAATTGCTTTTGAGTGGGACTTGGATTATCCTTGTTGTGCTTGCATAATGCTCTTCGAATCTCGTCTGTCATTGTTGTTTTTTTCACACCTTTAAGATGGGAAGCCATGTTGTGTGTATGATTTGTTTGTGTTAACCTATTTTGATATTGTATTTATATAGAAAATATTTTTAATGTCCATAAAGTGATACATTGAACACAAGAAGCATAATAAGGTGGGAGATTGAATGTTTCTTTCAAATTGGGCCGTTCATTTGATATACATGCATTGTATACAATAATTAAGTGGAAGCTTGAAAGGTGTTTGTAAACTAAGTATTCTACTATAAATTAATAAAAGATTAATTAATATATAAATTAATAATTATTAATTTATCGATTAATTAATAACTCTTTTAATTAATAAATTTTGGTGGTCCTAAGTGTATTATTTTATAGAGTTTCTACTATATTAAACTTTGTTTGAAATTTTATATAAGGTTATTATGAGGTGAGGGAAAACTGAGTAATGAGAAAAAGAAAAACATAGACCACGCTGGCTTATTCATGCTAAATGATTTCTAAAATGCTATTTTTTTTGGCCAATGTGGGGTTAATACACTTGGTAGAGACATTGCCTTTTATAGGAGAGGTCACATATACAAATATGGAAATAGGTGATTAATTTAGGATTATTGATGTAATAAGGTATAAAATGATTAAATGTAATTTTTTGGGATATGTACATATTAACTCATTTTCTTGTAATAGTTAACTTCATTCCTATTTAAAACCTTATGTTTTTTTACGGCAAACTCGGATCACTAACGGATCATTAGAGTATTATCGCCTCATCAGCGGAACCACCCTATCATATCAATCTCCACTAGGCAATAATGTATATATATTAATTTAGTAGTAAACCCAATAAATATAGAAAAAACCCCTATGGGAATCGAACTAGGACCTAATAGTCCTGAATCATTATATCACCCTCAAGATACCACTAAAGTATAATGTCATGAACTAAAACATTCTGTTTTTATTAAATGTAACTAAATATGCATTAACTCAACTTTTTTTTTCTTTTTTTAATAGGAACTTCTAAATTTTTTTGTATAAATAGGTCACAACCTATGCATATCGCAGGATTTGAACCATTTACATCTTAGATAGAGAGGAATATTTTAGACCATGGCTAATGGTTAATGCTTTAAAGGGACATTTTTAGTCACATCAACATTATAACGCCCTTATAAAAATGTGTAACGATTAACACCCCTTAGTGCCCTTTTCATTCAATACTTACCATTTTTTTTCCTACTCTTTGGGCATTATTCTAGAAATGCCCATCTCTTTTCATGCCCCTATAACGTCAAGGGGATGATGCTGGAGGCATTATTAAACTATTCATACCCCTATAATATCCATACGCATGGCCTTACAATCATATTATGTCTCCTAGGGACAACTCAACCAATTACCTAAAAACCCATAATTTACCTAAAACAACTTCTCTCTTCTTGGAAGAGATTTTAGTTTTTCTAACGCTAAATTCACGTACTCTTAAACAATTTTATAGTTGTATCTTGCAAGTTTTGAACTCTTAACCTCTTAAAAAATAAAAATATGAAAGAGACCTTCCTAGTTCCACCACACCATGTATCTTAGGAAAGAAATTTTACTTAGACTTGTTTGAAGTAGTTCTTGATGAGATAAGATTAATAAACGCAATCCGATGATAGGTGAATAAATGATAGTGAAGCATATACCTATCCAAATTTCACTTTTCACATTTGGAGAAAATTTTGAGACCAGAAGTAACTCAACTCCTTTAGAATTAAATATATATGTTGTTATCACCCTTCCTTTTCCACTAGAATATCTTTCGTATAGGAATCATTGATATCTTAAAAATATCACATCTCAAACAGAATATGTTTGTGTGCAGGGTACGTTGCCACATACGATGTTTATGAACACCAAAAACTCCTATAAATACATACGAAAACCAACAATATAATGTAAAAAACCAACAGACTTGAAAGAATCAACTCATGTCATAAAAGATTACAAAACTCCTATTTTTATATGACGAGGAGGGAGAGGGACCCGTTGGTCGTTGGACGTGTGATTGGAGATGTTCTTGATAGTTTTACAAAGTCGAGTAGCCTTACTATTTCTTACGACGATAGGGAAGTTAGCAACGGGTGCACACTAAAACCCTCTCAGGTTGTTAACAAGCCTCAGGTTGATATTGGAGGTGACGACATACGAGCTTTTTACACTTTAGTACGTTTGCTTTTCCTTCCTTTGTTTGTTTCCTTCTTTCTTACCAACTTTATTGTCTCTTTTCAAATTGATCTCTTGTCAGAAGAACTACTAAGTTGACTGTAGTTATATTATTGATGTTTTAGGTCATGGTGGATCCTGATGCTCCCAGTCCAAGTGACCCTAACCTTAGGGAATACTTGCATTGGTAAGTTGTTTATTACAATATAACTTATCCATTTCAAAAGACACTTGGGAAATTTAAGAATGGATTTTGCCATTTCAATGAAATTGTGCAAACTAGAATTCTTCTTTAGAACAAAAGAACTAATAACTATCATGGCGACATTGAAAAGAACAAAAAGCTTAAGCTATGTATCTAAATTATTTTTAGCATATAAACAAAAGTCTTTGCACATAAATAATAAAAAGGCAAGTTTGGATCCAAAAGGTCATTGCTTCAACTCATTGATCAATTATTTTCTTTCACTTGTATCTTTTCTATTATTTTTGGCTTTTTTTTCATTCTTTTTTTACCATGTTGCTATTAAAAGCACCATATATTTGAGATTTTGTAATTGAAATGTTCATGTTTTCGGATTCTAGTAAAACCTAGCCAAATATTTTAAGAAATTATATGTTGAGTAGCTAATATGAAAGAAATTCAAACCATCGGGGTTGCATTTAGAAGAATAAAAGTTTTGGGACATATAAGTTAATTTCATGGCTTTCAAGTACCTACCATATAAACAAATTTCACGCTTCATTCTTCCACTTATTCGTCGATTATATGTTTGCTTTCTAGCTTTTTATACCATGTTGCTGTCGTAAACAACCTAGAAAGAGTTTTTTCATTAAATATATAATCTTTTGCAGGTAAAATATTCTTGGGATAATCAAAATACACACAACTTTTTATCTCATATTTTATGTTGATTCTTTTTTTAAGGTGAATTATTCGTGAATGTCGAGTGGTCTAGTATACGTTGTCTTAACCGGGTTCGCGTTAGAGAGCCCACTCGCACAATAGATCCCCAATTTAAACCTCTCAATGAGAAACCCTTATCACTCACACTCGAACTTGAGAACTGGATGGGAAAACTCATCCGGAACCACCAAAGATGGAACTTAAATACCCATGGCCATCACTAGAGAACTAGTGATGGTTTTATGTTGATTCTGATCTGTGTTTTGTTTTTTTCTTCTAACACTTTATTCTCTGAAAACCACATAGGTTGGTGACTGATATTCCAGCGTTAAGTAGAGCACGTTTTGGTGAGTAATTTTTCTAACAATTTAATTTAAATGTTTTGCAAGTTTTTCTTTTCTTTTCAAAACCCATTATGCATTCCTTAGGGTTTTACTTTTAGTTGCTTCTTCAGGTCTTTATATGCCTTTTTTTGTTACTTGGCCATCATGGATGCCCATATGCAATCGACATGATTGGAATTTTACAAAGGCATTTACTGTTTTAAGGCATCAAAGAAACATTTCTGTCCAAAAGAAATTAAATACAGTTCATACATCCAAGTTGATAAGTATCATTTTAAGTTTCTTAATTAATCTTGAACGATCGCAATTATATTTCCCCATCAACTAGAACTATGAAAGTTTTTTCCACCTCCCAAACCTAATGTATATTATGCTATGAAGTTTATATGAAACACTACTAGAAAACTGATATATAACCGACGAAGATTTCGGTCAGAAATTCGTTGGACAGTTACTAAAAAACTGATATATTATCGACGATGATTTTGGACAGAAATTCGTTGGAAAGATGTTTTCAATCCCGACAAATTGTTTGTCGGAAAAAAATTTGCTTGGAATTTTTATCCCACAAAATTTAGGGTTAAGTTTTCCAACAAAGATCCGACTACATTTAAAGCATTTATTTATTTATTATTCCATCGACAAGTATTCTAATAGTAAAAATATTGTCTTTCCTGGTCATGTTATGCGGATACAAAACCTATAAATATTATAGTTCTTAGTTCGATTATTGTAAATTGAGCGTAGGTCAAGAAGTGATGTGCTACGAGAGTCCAAGACCATCAATGGGAATTCATCGAATGGTTTTCGTGTTGTTCCGGCAGTTGGGTCAACAAACTGTGTACGCCCCAGGGTGGCGCCAGAACTTCAACACTAGAGACTTTGCAAAGCTCTACAACCTTGGGTCTCCTGTGGCCGCTGTCTACTTCAACTGCCAGCGTGAAAGCGGATCTGGTGGACGACGGAGATAAGAAGAAAGGCATGTCGATCAATGGATATAGGCGACTATATAAACGCATATTGAAAGCATTCACAGCAGTTTATAATATGTGAAACATTTAAAGAAGACTAGCTATAGCAAGGAAGAATACTTATAAAGGAATAACAACACTTTGATGTACAAAGTTGTAAGTTGGTATAAGACTTTTTATAAGATTATAAATGAAATACGCCTCATCTTTATGCTCGTCTCTTCTATTATATTTATGTAAGGCTAAATCTATACGGACACCCTCTGACGCTATTTGGACACTTTTGGTGCCCTAGACGCCTCGTATTGGGCTATACGATGCGTCTAGGCACAGAATTCAAGGGGGTCTTCAGGAATGTCAGGCACAAAGCTTAAGAAACCCTAGACGCCTCGTATAGCCGGCCGCCGCTGGTCACCGCCGCCGCTACGCGAGTTCACACTCGCATCTCATTGGTTCGTATCACTAGCACTTGTTCTTTGAACCTTGGTGTCTCAACCGGTTATTTACTAACCGAATGTATATCTAAACTCCCTATGGTTGATGTTTTATTTCGTGTTTGCATGTTGGTGATCTTGTTCCATTGCGGATATCCCTTGGTATAAAACTGTTCATATTTTATATATTGCTACTTATGCTTCCGTTGCTTAAAAAATGTACATATATATTTTCAATAGTTAAAGTTTATTTAACTAACATATATGTATACATTTTTATCAAAAGTATTTTGAATAATCTTTGTAATAAATAAATATATGCATACATATGAACCGGGATCATTCAAAAAAAATATATTATACCACGGAAATCCTTCAGTGGTATCAGAGCCGATGCTCACCACATGCAAATCGAAACCGGTCTTTTTCACCTGAATAATAAGTCACAAACTTTAAAAGTCTAAAGTTTTTTATTTATTCTATTTTGGGCTATATATAGATATTTTTGGTCATATTTTAATTGTTAATATTTGGTTGACCAAAATTGCCCAAACATACTTTTGGTTATGTTGAATATGTAAGTCGGGCCCGACCTTGTGGTTGTGTTTTTGTTTGTTTTTTTTTTTTATGATTTTGGCCCATTTTGCGACTCAAAGTTGTAATAGACTAGTTTATAGTTTTGGCCTATTTTGTGGTTCAAAGTTGTAATAGTTAGGGTTTTTGTCTTTGTTATATTTACTTGATAAATATTGTTGATACGAAGACCCAAAGCAAACCCGAATGCCAAGAGGAGTCTTGGAGTTAGTGGGAGTTGCTCAAGACAACAAGATGCACTCAAGTCCATCCTTGTGGTTGTTTTGAGTGTTGTGACCGTGACCGCTTTGATCTTGGTACTTGGCTCTAGCAAGATCATAACCATGCCCATATGATTTGCATATTCATTTTTACTATTATGGTTGCCTTTAATTAATGTTATTACGCCTCAACCTAATACCAAAATGCATTCTTAAAAAATGTTTTTTTTTTTTTTTAAATGAAATCAAGCAAAAGCAAGTTCTAGCAACTTGCATTTTTTTATAACCACTAGAGTTTTAAAACTTGTTTTTCTCACATCTTTAAAACTCATAAACTTAATAGTCTTCACTATTAACTTAAATTGGTTATTTCAAGTCGCGACAAACTTAGTTTTATAGGTTATCTAAAACTAATTGTCCCGAGAGGTGAAAGGGTCATTTTGGTTATGTCGCAAATTTAATATCTAAATTAAAACCACTATAACGACCTTATTTGGTAAAAATTAAAATCAATGGTCTATACCATCCTACTACTAGTAACACTTGGGGCATAATGCAAATCATCAGTGTTGGAACCACACCATGACACTTGGCGTCTAGCTTATCCTTCCAAGGTGCAAGGGCTTCGTCGACACATCCGACCCTTCCACATGTGACCGTTTTAGGACGATTATTACCTTTCTTCTCGTGTTTACGTGCCCCAGCTGTCTCGAGAACAAAAGTGGCATAGATGAGGCAAAACGTATCAATGCAAGGACAACAGGTTATCCTCGCAGCCTCATAAACCCCGGGAGTTGGGCTTTTGTCACAATTGACAATCGTTGTCAGTCTGCTTGAACATCTTGCTAATGTTGCATGCCCCAGCTGCCTTTAGAAAGAGCTTCTAACCGGATTCTCATTCCTTATCGTCTCACCTCATGAAATAAGGAGATATACATAAAAAATACTAATTAAAATCACCTTGCTTATATAACATATGTCTAATGAAAACAACTCCGTTGCACCCCCAAAATACCACATGCGGAAACCCCCGCGAGGCGTGTGACATACCAGGATCCAAGCCACCAATCACGTTGAACTCATAAATATAATTAAAGGAAACTTTCATTCATTAACGTAAAGTGTTACAAACATTACATATCATTCATTGAATACAACGGAAGCATAACTCATTTGTTAAGTGTTTCGTAAACCATGTGTACATAAACCAGTAAGTTTGTATTGAGATTCCATGTATTTCAACCCATGACCACTCCAGCCTCCCAGACAACATGTTCCAACAATATGCACCTAAAGGCCTGCAAGGCATGTAACAACGAGTCAACAACAAAGTTGAGAGAGTTCACAGTTGATGTTCATTTTAAATTTGTTCCAAAAACCATAAGTTCATTCGTAAACCATGAGTTAACCAATTCCTTGTTTCCTAAACCATAACCAGTGGGGGCTACCCCATGTTAACCACTAGACCCGTTACCATATCGACAACTGACCGGAGTCTTGTTGTGCCCTACGTCAATGTCTATTATCATTGACTAATTGACCAGATCCATTAGTCCACTCCCGTCCTCTGCGGCACGGTGTGAGGCTTGTCAAACCTAATAACGCTATTTAACTAATGACCCGCTCGCCATTGGCCCGGCGATTAAGTCGATATAAAAATGAGGGACTTCTTGATAGAGTTTTGTCTAGTAAGTTATATGTTGTCATTCTTCCTATGGAGAATGGAGGTACTTAATCTACCCAAGGAGAATACGCAGGTTTAATGTTGTCATCCTTCCCATGGAGGATTGAGGTACATATTCTACCCAAGGAGAATATGCAGGTTCCGTTTTAGTTTCTTAACCCATTCCCAAACCACCGGGAATCCCATGCCTTATAGAAAGTGTGAACTCACCTCGGTTTGCTCGGTATGTTTATCTACGTATTCAAGTTGATCAATCAAATCCTAGCATGGTTATCAAAGCCAATCAGTTTCACATAGACTCAAGTCACATAGTTCACGTATTCGTTACACATACTATACTTGAAGTGTACACAGACTTCACCTATCGTTATGCAAGTCACCTCAGTAATTCATGCAACAAACCAGTTTATCATCATCATATATTCCCTATCATATGTTCGGGTCACATACCAGGTCACATTACAAGTTTATGTACAATAATACCCATCAGCCCATTGTCATATATCATCCAATTATGCGACCCATAAGATTAACATGTTAAGCCCAAACAGTATGTTATAAACTCAGATAATATACATAAACCTCAACGCTCATGAATCCAGACTCCCATGTTTCGTCATCCCAAAACATCCCCTTGACGAAACTCCCATGTTTCGTCGTTACAAGCTCCGACGCAACTCCCATGTTTCGTCGAGTTAATGCATGGCGAAATACCCATATGTTTCGTCGCACCAGTCAACAGTTACAGATTTCTGGTTCGACTCCAACAGATCAATCTAACACGTTTGGTAACCATTATATGAAATCAAATTCATCAATATTAACAATTAATTTCATCGATATATAGTCTACCACATCCTATTCAGATTAGACTAAAATAAGTCTTGCACATACATCATCAAGCAGTCATGCAACTTATCTAATATATACAAATCGTCGATCCTAAATACATACAAGAATCATCAGTTAATCATCAAGTCCTTTACATCGAATCATACTGATTTTTATGTAATAACATTCCATGATAAATCAGATTATAATTTAGTTTGTAATGAACCATAAATTACTTCTATAATCTCATTCATAACAACATCAGAGAATCACCAAAAAGCAAACTCATCTTATGATTAAGAGCAACAAAGAATACAAATTAACAAGGGTGATACATACTAACCGATAAAGTGCCTAGATTGTGATCGAGAAATAGGAGTGCTTCGAATGTGAGATTGGCAGCCGTCGACCACAAGGGGGAAAGAAATGATATTAGGGTTTTATGTGTTCCACGTGCAACTGATTACAAGGGGTTTTAATATAAAGAAGTTGGGCCGAAACCACTCTGGGCCGAGGCCTGTTGTGGCGACGAAACACCATGAGTGACGAAAGTCACCATGTTTCGTCGTGTGTGTGTGGGTGACGAAAGTCACCATGTGTGATGTTTGCTATGCCATTACACAATGAGTAATACTTACAGTTTCTTGTATCAGTCAATGAGCAATACACCAATCATTATAACATAACAATGCATTAACACAATAACACAGTACCAAATAACATAGTAACATAGTATATCAATCACATATCAAACGTGCACAATTTATACAATGCAAACACAATTATGAAGACACTGGTGTGAAACAAGTAACGTGTCAAGGAAAGACCTTGAAAGTTCGGGTTGTGTCACACCCCGGCAGCGTCAAAACAACGAAACCGCGGCGGAAACGCCAGGGAGTGATGCGACAGAATTATTGTTTCAACAACCATGGTAATTAAAGTTTTGTATTATTAGAATCAAAGTTTACATTGTCTTGGAATTTAAATAAAACATATCATAATAACTGTCTTTTAAGTCACTAAGGCCCAAGTCCGCCTAAGTGAAGCACAAGCATCATCATGCATTAGCACCTGAAACACATGTAAAATAGGTACGTCAGCATAAAAATGCCTGTGAGATACATAGGTTTTGTTTATGGAGGTTCATGACTTGTAGTTAGAAGAATGGTTTAACAAAAGTAGTCATGAACCTTGTAAAACTGTTTTCTTTTATGAAATCATAGGAAAATTAAATGAAAATCGAATGATAATAAAAGAAATATGCATGGTTAAATAAATAACCAAGTAAAATGAATTTGTGTAAATATGTAATTTGTAAAACAATGTCGTGTCTTTGTATAAAATGTTTCATGTTTTTGTCAAGTGGTTTAGATAACGCAGCAATGTATAATACAATAAAAGCACTTATATATAGGAAGTACCAGTGGCGTATCCACCATGCTTTTATCATATAACACATAGCCCCGTTACATAAGTCACTTACCAATAACCAACCAGGATATCATGTTTAATGTCAAAATGTATATGTATTAACCATGTTCAATGTCATGTGTAAAATGTATCATGTATAATCAAATGTAATGCATAGCAAGTAGTAAGTATCTACTCAAACTATGTGATAATGCCAATGTGAAACAAATGTCATGTACGGTGAATAAAAAGAATTTACTCAACCCCGTAGGAAAATGTACAAAACAAGTCTTTGAATAAACCTAAGTTTAAATCAAATGTTATGCTTTGCAGAAAACAATGCTTTATGATTACAAACATTTATGCAGTAATGTTTATTCGCATACATTCAAGCCTTGCGACTGTGGCGACAAACCTTTAAACAAATTAAAGGTTCATCTAAGTTATGTATATCGGATTCTGTCATTCCCAACTTCCAAACAAACCTAGGAAGTCGGAAACGGGAGTTGTCAAGTCCTATGGTACCATTACATACTACCGAGCGGCGTAGCTAATGTTAATGAATGTATTGATTAAACATACCAAATTTCATAACCAGTGTAGCATGTGAAAACCATGTACTAAGTATGCTAAGTAAACATACATAGTAGAAATATTCATGAAATCAATGTGCTAGCATGCTAAGTAAACATACATAGCAAAGATGTCTTATGAAATCAATGTGCTAGCATGCTAAGTAAACATACATAGCAAAGATGTCTTATGAAATCAATGTGCTAGCATGCTAAGTAAACATACATAGCAAAACGTAATTGAAAGCATGTACTAGATGAAACTAGCATGTATATGTCATAAAAGCATGAAATGCACGAAAGTAACACGTATGTACATGTGCATCACCCCAAAGTATTTGAAAACGGTAAAAGAGGGGAACTATGTACTCACTTGGGATTGCTTATTAGTCTTGAGAATAAGACCAATTTAAGCTCCAAGTATCACGGAATCAACAAGGCACCTAGTATAGGTAGCTATGTTAATAAACGGATCCTAAATCGGGAGATAGGATAGAATGAGGTTCTATAAATCAAATGAGTATTTGTATTCATATGGTATGATTTAGACCCGTTTCGACCCATTATGGTAGTATAAGCTACTATAATGCGTCGTTAGCGTAAAACTATGTTCGGATGGTTAACTATGTGCTATGTCAAGTCTCACATGCCCAATTATGCCTAAACATGTTACTAAATCAGATTATATGTCAAAAAGTTGATCACATATGCAAAATACGGATTTTAGCTTTAAAAGGGCATTTTTGTCATTTCCTATGGGCATACAAGCTAACTAGCAAATGACTAATCAATCCTATGTGATCATAAGGTATAACCTCAGAGGTTATTCCCTATGCAACTATGATCACTAAGTAAGCTTGGTTGGATCCTAATGATCGACCAAATGGGTCGGGTTCGAAAGTCTAAGCGGTTGTTTAGACCGCTTAACTTACGACCCTAAACAAGCACTAACTAATAGTGACGAGTTAAACATGTCAAAACATGTTTAACCTACTTAGAAAACTGATTTGGTATCAAAACAAGGTGTCTTGATACCTAAAAGTAGCTTCGTTGCAAAATGCGTGCTAAAACGCATTTTGACCGAAACTTTGACTCGTTACTACGCCTAATTAACGTGGTAATCAGTAGGTATAATCGCTAAGGATTATAACCATCGTGATTACAATCACGTTGCAAAGTTCAATTGAACTTTGACTTGACCAATTGATTGGTCAAACTGAAAGTCAAACACTGTTTGACTTTTTAAACTAGTAAGCAATAAAAGAATGAAGGAATGCTCACTAAAGGTCCTTGCTATCTTTTCTACTAAGAATAGTTCCTAATCAGATGAGAGAGCTCCCAATTCAGATGTAGAGAAGAGAATAGGAGAATGAGCAAGGAACAAATGAGAGATGATGGGCTATTTATACTTGTAGTGAACTCATAAGATCATCACAAGTGTTTGTGTAGCCTCCAAGCAAGGAATCATGGCCCTACACTTGTTGCAAGCAGGTTAGAAGCCTTGGAGAAGGGATAACTTGGCTGCCACACCAAGAATTTGCAAGAACAGCCCCTAAAGTATCAAACAGCAGCAAAAATCAACTTTCTTGTCGCTGGGCCTGCTTTACGGTCCTCAAGGGACTCCTTACGGTCCCGTAAGGACCCTGCATCTGACCAGCAACTTTCACTAAATGACAGTTTCAGCCCCTGAGCTTGTTTCGTCGCGTATTTACACTTCTAACACCCGTCAAGCCCATTTTTAAGCTTCATAATGAAGTTAAAGTATAGGGAACATGAAACATGCTAAAAAATATGACAGATGTTGGTTCGTTTGGCTGTACGGTTGCGTTGTTCGGCTAATTACGACGGAAATCGTAACGGACGCGAAAACGATCCAAATTGCGAAGCGAATGAAGTTTTTGCATGCCGATCACTAAAATAAAAATATTTTAGTGTGTACAAAAATTTGGATGTCCAGATGTGGTCAGAACGTAAGATATGCATGAAAATGCAAACTTACACCGTTTTTGACACTTTTAGTCCCTGTAAGATCAAATAAGCATGTTTTCGCACACCGAACCTATCAAGGCTTATTTCTAAGCTATGTTTAGGTTATTTATGGTATGTTTAGCTTATGATCATGTTCCAGACTGTACGTTGCCATACGAATCGGCAGACCTTTGCAGTTTGACGCAAATAGTCCCTGTGAGCGAATAAACTTGTTTTTGCCATACCAAACCTTCTAAAACTTATTTCCAAGTTATGTAAAGGTTATTTATGGTATGTTAAGTTTATGTTGCTTTTCCGGAGTGTTTGTCGCGTTAGACTGATCGTGTTTACGCATCAGTTTGCGTATAACTTCCCAGAAAGCAATATAGAGTTTAAAATCGATCAAAAACCAACATGTGCATAAAATCAAACATAATTTACAAACATTGGGATCAAAACACACTGTTTTATTAATATTGTATTGTTCAGAGTCTGTAAAATGATTACACAAGCACAGATGTCACAGTCTGCCCTACTTTAGGAAAGTTCGTACCGAAATTTATTTAGAGGAAACTTGTGAGAATAGATGCAGATGTTTCGCTTTCATCTGATCTTCACGTTCCCAAGTAAACTCTGGGCCATGATTTTTGACTTTGACAATTGGAATGCGCTTGCGTTTGAGCTTTTTGACTTCACGGTCCATGATTTCCACAGGTTTCTCAACGAAGTGCATCGTGTTATCAACACGAATTTCATCAAGTGGTATGTGGAGGTGATGTGTGCAAAATGCAACATATAAATTACATCAATTGTGGCATAAAACTAACCCTTTTTTAGTACCAATGTTGGAAAAAGTGTGCTTTTGTCTTCCTTTTGTATTTTCAGGATTAAATGAGCTCAAATTAACAAAAGAAGCAAAAAGACAGCAAAATCTAACATAAATACAAGAAAAGGAACAAACGTGACATGCCCGACCCCACGACATCATCTTCCCAAGCAAAACAAGAAGACAAAAGACTGAACACACCCCGTGCTCAGCCAGCACGGGGGCGTGCCCAAGCGTCAGCAGAAAAGACAAAGTGGTAGAAGCTTCTATTGCCCGCCACGGGGCCGTGCTCAGCGGACACGGGGCCGTGGTCAACTATAAGATTCGCACAATCCAGGCAAATCTTCATAGTACAAAGATTCTTCTGCACACGAGGTCATGCTCAGCGGACACGGGGGCGTGGTCAACTAATAAGACAAGCTGCATTAAATGAACAAAGAGAAGGATGTGGACACGGGGCCGTGCCCACTGGACACGGGGCCGTGCCCGAGCTTCTGTTCAGCCTATAAATAGGAGTGCTTGGCTCAAGCTCAAACCATCCCTTGGCACACCACCTCTCTCACACTTCACCCACCACCCACCACCACCATAACACCATCATCCACCACCATCATCCATTGTCCATCATAGACTGTGTGAGTCATCCCGGGATCCAAGATTGATCGTAAGAGTTCTTGACAATCAAGGCCATGTTTGCCTAAGTCTCTTACATCACTTGGTGAAGACAAGTGTCTAGTGTAATACTTCTTATTTCTAATCTTTTCGCACTTTTTACTTGCTTTTGTATTAATGACTTTAATAACTAGTTTCTTATGTTGAAGGTGATTCTTCCTTATCGTTTGTCCGTGGTGTCTTGACATTATTTTACTGTCTATATAAAATAAAAGATTTTCACCATTCATATCTCCACGGTCTATATGGAGGTATGTTGGCTACCTGGTCGGGGGTTAAGGGAACGGTTTGGTAAGAGTCTTGCCATTGTTCAGCGTTTAGAGGTCCTGCAATGGACCTGGGTCAAATTTAGTAGGACCTCCTTTAATACTTAACGGTATTGGATGGCGGGGGTCCAAACTCTTTGATCCCCTCATAAGTTAAACTACTATTAATACTATAACCCGGCTATTTAGGACTGTATCCCTGCTGACTCAGACTACTTAGTCGAGGGTAACGTCACCTCCAAAAGAGGGGCCTACCATAATTTGCATTAATAACTTAATTCATTATCTTTCAATAATCCGACCCTTTAGGATTGTATCCTTGCTGACTCAAACTACTGGGTTGAGGGTAACGTCACCTTCAAAAGAGGGGCCTACTATAATAACTAAGATAATCTCTTAAAAAAGTGCAAAAGTGCGGAAATAATCAAAGATTACACTAAACACGAGTCGGAGCCAAGTGATTCATCTTGTCTATCTATTTTTCTTTTATTTTTATTTTTCAGCATTTTAATTAGTTTTTATTTTTCTTAGTTTAAAACATTTTTTCGAAACTTTTTGATTTGATTAGACGTTGAGGATAAACCGGTACTAAAAGCTCTTGTGTCCTTGGACGACCTCGGTATCTTACCAACACTATACTACGCTCACTATGGGTGCACTTGCCCATATGTGTGTTTAGTGTTAGTAAATATCGTGTTTTATAAATCTAAAACTTGGCTAAAGAAAGTGTAAGAGGGGCTTAAAATATACCTAAATTCATATACACACTTCACACACATCAAGTTTTTGGCGCCGTTGCCGGGGACACAAGGATTTTGAGAAAGCTTAAAATCGACGGCCTAATCAGTTTTCCAAAACCTTTTTAAAACGCGCGCACATTTTTCTGCATTTTAGTTTAGTTTTGCATTTACAGTAAGTTGAACACGGGGCCGTGTTCACTGAACACGGGGCCGTGCTGCACATTTTTCATAAAACACCCAGTAACAGAAGCTTGAACACGCCCCGTGCTCAACGAAATCAGTAAATTTAATTAAAACGCCCAGATACAGATTCTGTACACGGGGCCGTGTCCACTGAACACGGGGCCGTGTCCAACCTCTGTTTCCGTTTTTATTTTTGTTTTCTGATCTCGAGACTTGGTTGTGGTCTGCTGAGTGATTCTTATGGATCAATACTCAGGAGATTACAACTACACCTATGAGTAGGATGATTATAGGAGTAATTATTGCACTAATTGTAGTAACACACACTCGGTTCAATATCGTCACTCATATCAACCATCCACTTCATACACCTACTATGAGGAACCCAGGTACGAGCCATCAACTTCATACACATCCTATGAAAACCAAAGGTATGAACCTCCTCCCTTATACTCATATTTTGAGGAACAAAGGTATGACCCTTCATACTCATACTTTGAGGAACCAAGATATGAGCCACCACCTTCGTATGCTTACTATGAGGAACCATGGCGTGAACAACCCACCTCATATGAGTATTATGAAGAACAAAATTACGACCCTTATCCATCATATGCTTACAATGAAGAACAATGGTGTGAACCATCTACTTCATATGGGTATTATAAGGAACAAAGGATCGAACAACCGGATTCCAGCTTTGAAAATCCCGATCCTTTTTCTATAACCGAAGTGACCGATAGGATATTAGAACACCTTAGAGTTATCGATCGCTATATAAAAGAATCTCGCGCAAGGGAAGAGGAGTCCCGCGCAAAAGAAGAAGAATTAAATAAAGAAGAGACAACCGAAAGTGTAAAAATGGAAGAACAAATAAGTGAAAAACCGACACATGAGTTAAACAATGAAAAAGGTGAGTCCATTGACGATAAAATTCAAGAAGAGTCTAATTTTGAAGAAATTAATCTCTTGTCACCTTCTTTTGAAAATCATTGTTTAGTTCCCACTCATGCTAAGTTTTTAAAAGAGTTAAACACTAACACTAAAATTGGCGAAACGGTAAGTGTTAAGTTAACTATTGATCAAACCTCGCTAATAAAAGAAGATCCATTTGAAATTAACATTACACCGGTTCCATGTTTCTTTCAAAATTCGTTTATTAGTAATGTCATAATCGATAAGGATCGTTGTGTTAACATAATGCCTAACTACATTTTCGAAAAATTAAGTATTAGTGATTTTTCTCCACTTCAAATACCCATTTTTCTATCCAATCGGAAGGTAATAAAATCAATCGGTATAGTTGAGGATGTCTTGGTTCAAACAAATCAAATGGTAATCCCGACCGACTTTGTCATCCTCGATGACGCTCCTCTAGTGTTGGGACGACCATTTGTAAAAACTCACGAAGCTTTGAAAAACCGGAAGTTCAACAATCTACCTCTTCAATTAGGGGCATTTAAAAAGAGTGTCGATCTTGAGCGTTCAATGAAATATCCATTCGGCAATAATGACCCCCTAATTGAAGATGAGCCAGAACCACCCGATAAGGTGGGTCTAGCCAAGGACCCTTATAAACATAGCGCACCACGGAGGCATTCCGCGGAACCATCCGTAGTTTAGTTTAGATTAACCTTTATGTTTTCTAGTTTAGTTTTTAATTTTCAGGAATAAAACACACTCGGGATGGTGAAGGATGATAAGGGAAGCTTGAACCAACACCCCATACACAAAAACAGAGCCTCCCGACGATTTTTCTTCATTACAGCAAGTTCAGCACGAGGCCGTGCTCAACCCAACACGCCCCCGTGCCCGAAAATGTACAGAAAATGCCCAGTTCAGGTACCTGGACACGGGGCCGTGCCCACTGAACACGCCCCCGTGCCCAGCTTTCTGTTTACTTTTGGTATTGGCAGTCTGGACACTGGGCCGTGCTCAGCCAACACTACCCCGTGTTCAGCTACCCAGTAACATAAAATCTTGTTTTTAGCCCACTTTTACACATTTTAATCAACCGAAAAACTTATTTTTGGGACACATTGAGGACAATGTGTAATTTAAGTGTGGGGGGGATGCTAAAACCTTGAATCTTGCAAGTCCTAAATACAAGCCTTACACAAAACTCTATTGGAACCGCTAATCAACCCAAATTTTGTTCAAAAAAAAAAAATTTTTTTTTCATTTTTTTTACTTGTCTAGGTTTAATTTGGGAATTTCAAGTTCTAACAAGGTTATATTTTTACGAATTTACAACCAATAGCGTCGTGATAAAAAGAACCAACATAAGAAAATTATGAAAAGGCATGACAAGCTTAGTTAAAATTTAATTATATATACTTAATCACATAAAAACCCATTCCCACAAAAGTGAGTTTTGAGCCTTTATTGAGCATACAAATATATATCTTTAAATTAAATGCTCATTTTTCGGTTCTTGTGTGAATAGCCGCTTGGTTCTTACGACTCTAGAACTTGCCATGACGATACATTCCCAGTCCTTACCAACTTAAACCCGAGTAAGTAAATGATGGAGGCATTAGGACTAACCCTTTTTATTTCTACACCATTATTTTTTTTTTCTTTTTTTTTTTCACCACCTACCCAAAATCCCCCTAGTTAGCCCCTTTGAGCCTAAACCTTTTCATTTCATAACCCAAACAAACACCCTTTCACCCACCAAAACCTTTTTCATTTTTAACCCTTTGTTTTAGTAACATGTTCGGTTTCTCATATGACTTTCAAAAAAAAAATATAAATAAATAAATAAATAAATAAATAAATAAAAATTTGTGTGATGAAGCAAAAGAAATAAACAAACAAGTTCATCGAAAATAACTTTGTTTGAAATAATGGCTTCATCAAAATAAAAAGTTGAAAAATAGAAAGTCTTACAAAAACCGATACTTTTTTCGCTTTTTCGCCCTTATCTACTAACCACTAACCCAACCACCTACCTTTAACCCAAGCCTAACCCTTCACCCAAACAGTCCTCTTGATATTTACAAAGGTATATAAGTTAAAAAGGAGGAGGATTGATTGCTTGGCAAGCCTATGGTAGGAGTAAGTTCCATGCCGCTCTCGAGTGATCCACAAAAATACATTTTCGGCCGAGTGTTGAGTTATCCCCGTGAGGTATGTGAACTTGTATTTAAATAAAATTTTAAAGAGGCATGTTATGCCCTAATAAGTAATTTATCTTATGAAAAGTTTTAAATAAATCATGACGAATAGGATTGTAAATAAATAAAAATAAAACTAAATAAAGAATCTTGGAAATCCCGACACTCTATGACAAGACCAAAAAAAACCTTCTTCTCTACCCATTCCATTTGGGAGTGTAAAGCCACATTATAAAGAGTTTTGCTTGAGGACAAGCAAAGATTCAAGTGTGGAGGTATTTGATGTGTGCAAAATGCAACATATAAATTACATCAATTGTGGCATAAAACTAACCCTTTTTTAGTACTAATGTTGGAAAAAGTGTGCTTTTGTCTTCCTTTTGTATTTTCAGGATTAAATGAGCTCAAATTAACAAAAGAAGCAAAAAGACAGCAAAATCTAACATAAATACAAGAAAAGGAACAAACGTGACATGCCCGACCCCACGACAGCATCTTCCCAAGCAAAACAAGAAGACAGAAGACTGAACACACCCCGTGCTCAGCCAGCACGGGGGCGTGCCCAAGCGTCAGCAGAAAAGACAAAGTGGTAGAAGCTTCTATGGCCCACCATGGGGCCGTGCTCAGCGGACACGGGGCCGTGGTCAACTATAAGATTCGCACAATCTAGGCAAATCTTCATAGTACAAAGATTCTTCTGCACACGAGGTCGTGCTCAGCGGACACGGGGGCGTGGTCAACTAATAAGACAAGCTGCATTAAATGAACAAAGAGAAGGATGTGGACACGGGGCCGTGCCCGAGCTTCTGTTCAGCCTATAAATAGGAGTGCTTGGCTCAAGCTCAAACCATCCCTTGGCACACCACCTCTCTCACACTTCACCCACCACCCACCACCACCATAACACCATCATCCACCACCATCATCCATTGTCCATCATAGAGTGTGTGAGTCGTCTCGGGATCCAAGATTGATCGTAAGAGTTCTTGACAATCAAGGCCATGTTTGCCTAAGTCTCTTACATCACTTGGTGAAGACAAGTGTCTAGTGTAATACTTTTTTTTCTAATCTTTTCGCACTTTTTACTTGCTTTTGTATTAATGACTTTAATAACTAGTTTCTTATGTTGAAGGTGATTCTTCCTTATCGTTTGTCTGTGGTGTCTTGACATTATTTTACTGTCTATATAAAATAAAAGATTTTCACCATTCATATCTCCACGGTCTATATGGAGGTATGTTGGCTACCTGGTCGGGGGTTAAGGGAACGGTTTGGTAAGAGTCTTGCCATTGTTCAGCGTTTAGAGGTCCTGCAATGGACCTGGGTCAAATTTAGTAGGACCTCCTTCAATACTTAATGGTATTGGATGGCGGGGGTCCAAACTCTTTGATCCCCTCATAAGTTAAACTACTATTAATACTATAACCCGGCTATTTAGGACTGTATCCCTGCTGACTCAGACTACTTAGTCGAGGGTAACGTCACCTCCAAAAGAGGGGCCTACCATAATTTGCATTAATAACTTAATTCATTATCTTTCAATAATCCGACCCTTTAGGATTGTATCCTTGTTGACTCAAACTGCTGGGTTGAGGGTAACGTCACCTTCAAAAGAGGGGCCTACTACAATAACTAAGATAATCTCTTAAATAAGTGCAAAAGTGCGGAAATAATCAAAGGTTACACTAAACACGAGTTGGAGCCAAGTGATTCATCTTGTCTATCTGTTTTTCTTTTATTTTTATTTTTCAGCATTTTAATTAGTTTTTATTTTTCTTAGTTTAAAACATTTTTTCTAAACTTTTTGATTTGATTAGACATTGAGGATAAACCGGTACTAAAAGCTCTTGTGTCCTTGGACGACCTCGGTATCTTACCAACACTATACTACGCTCACGATGGGTGCACTTGCCCATATGTGTGTTTAGTGTTAGAAAATATCGTGTTTTATAAATTTAAAACTTGGCTAAAGAAAGTGTAAGAGGGGCTTAAAATATACCTAAATTCATATACACACTTCACACGCATCAGGAGGTTCTCATCAGCTAAACACTTTTTGAGATTGGACACATGGAATGTTGGATGAACATTTCCAAGTTCAGGAGGTAGCTCTAATTTGTAGGCTACTTTTCCGATTCTTTCAACGATCTTGAACGGTCCAACATAACGTGGTGCAAGTTTTCCTTTCTTTCCAAATCGGATCACACCTTTCCAAGGGGATACCTTGAGTAGGACGGGATCACCGACTTGAAATTCTAAGGGCTTGCTTCGTTGATCCGCGTAACTCTTTTGACGGCTTCTAGCTGTCTGTAGGTTATCGCGAATCTTCTTGACCTTATCTGTAGTCTCTAGAATGAGTTCAGGTCCAGTAAGCTGAGCTTCACCTATCTCATTCCAGCAGACCGGTGACCGACATTATCGACCGTATAAAGCTTCGAAAGGAGCAATATTGATGCTCGTGTGATAACTGTTGTTGTAGGAGAATTCGATCAACGGTAGATGCGAATCCCAACTACCACCAAAATCAATCACACATGCTCTATGCATATCCTCCAGTGTCTAGATTGTTCTCTCAGATTGACCATCCGTTTGCGGATGATAAGCTGTGCTCAAATGAAGTTGGGTACCCATGGCAGATTGCATGGTTCTCCAAAAGCGAGACGAGAATCGAGCATCTCTATCAGATATAATGTTCAAAGGAACACCATGTCGAGATACAATCTCATCAACATATATCTTGGCAAGATCGTCAGCAGATAGATCCTCACGGATCGGCAAGAAATGTGCTGACTTTGTAGGACGATCAACAATAACCCAAATGACATCATGACCTCTTTTAGTGCGCGGTAACTTGGTAATGAGATCCATAGAAATGTTTTCCCATTTCCAAACCGGTATCTCTGGTTGCTCCAACAATCCAGAGGGATGTTGATGTTCTTCCTTAAACTTAAGACAAGTAAGGCATTTGGAAACATATAAGGCAATGTCTTTCTTCATACTCGGCCACCAATACTGTGTTCGAAGATCCTTATACATTTTGTCTGCACCAGGATGAATAGAATAACTAGACTTATGAGCTTCATCCATAAGCAAGGTGCGAAGATCGTCTATACTTGGGACCCACAAACGGCCCATGAAATAGAATATCCCAAAGTCTCTCAGTTCAAGCTCAGGCTTAGTATGACACGGTAATACCTTACCCATCAAGTCTTGTGTAACACAAGTATGTTGAGCCTGAGAAATGCGGGTTTGAATGTCAGATCAAACTTGGACACAATGAAGCTTGACACGTTCCTTACGACTTAATGCGTCAGCCATGACATTCGCCTTACCAGGATGGTAGCGAATTTCACAATCGTAGTCGTTTAGGAGTTCAACCCAACGTCGTTGCCTCATGTTAAGTTCTTTCTGATTGAAGATGTGCTGGAGACTCTTGTGATCAGTAACACTACACACTTTGTACCGTAAAGGTAGTGTCTCCAGATTTTGAGAGCAAAGACTACTGCACCTAACTCAAGATCATGAGTTGTGTAGTTTTTCTCATGTACCTTCAGCTGTCTTGATGCATAAGCTATGACTTTGTTTCTTTGCATAAGAACGCAGCCAAGGCCTAAGTTGGATGCATCACAGTACACGACAAAATCGTCGTTACCCTTGGGCAAAGATAGAATATGTGCATCACAAAGTTTCTGTTTCAAGGTCTGGAAAGCTTCTTCCTGTTTGGGTCCCCACTCAAAAGGTTTATTCTTTTGAGTTAAAGCAGTGAGAGAAACCGCAATCTTGGAGAAGTTTTCAATGAAACGGCGGTAATAACCCGCGAGACCAAGAAATGAACGAACCTCGGTCGGAGTAGTAGGTGTATCCCAATCCTTAATCGCGCCGAATTTGGCGGGATCTACATGTATACCTTGTTCGTTGACGATGTGCCCCAAAAATTGAACTTCCTTAAGCCAGAATTCGCACTTGGAGAATTTGGCGAAAAGCTGTTCTTTCTTTAGGAGCTCCATTGTAAGACAGAGATGTTGCTCATGATCAGCTCGAGTCTTAGAATAGATCAAAATGTCATCAATGAATACAATGATGAACTTGTCCAAATAAGGCTTACAGACCCTATTCATCAAGTCCATGAAGACAGCAGGAGCATTTGTTAAACCGAAAGGCATAACAGTAAACTCATAATGACCATATCTTGTACAGAAAGCTGTCTTGGGAATATCTTCTTCGAGAACTCGAAGTTGATGATACCCAGAACGCAGATCTATCTTTGAAAAGCAAGTAGCGCCCTGTAGCTTGTTAAGCTCACGGTAATCGATACACATCCTGAAAGATCCATCTTTCTTTTTCACGAATAGGACAGGAGCGCCCCAAGGGGAAAAGCTCGGACGAATGAATCCTTTGTCAGAAAGTTCTTGAAGCTGCTTAGACAACTCTTGCATCTCAGACGGTGCAAGACGGTAAGGTAACTTAGCAATAGGATTTGCACCAGGTACAAGATCGATGCGAAACTCAACTTGGCGCACAGGGGGTAAGCCAGGTAATTCTTCAGGAAATACCTCAGCATAATCCCGAACAACAGGGATATCTTGGATAGTCTTACCCTTGCCTTTATCCTCTACAACATGTGCCAAGAAAGCGACATATTTCTTTCGTAGGTATTTTTGGGCTTGGGTGCAAGACATGAGTTTAACGGGTTTCTCCCTACGAACTTCTAAGATTTCCCCAGTCGAAAGCGGTATACGGACAATCTTTTCAAAGCAAACCACCTCAGCATGGTACTTGGCTAACCAATCCATTCCTACTATAACATCAAAGCTCCCGAGTTGCATTGGTGTGAGGTCAATAGGAAAAAGATGGTTGTTAAGGTTCAACTGGCAATTTCGAAGAACATAATCGAGTACAATGGGTTCACCACTAGCTACTTCTACTGTCAAGGGCTTTCCTAGTTTTGTTCTAGTCATCGAAAGCAAAGGCTCAAATGCTAAGGACACAAAACTCTTATCGGCGCCCGAATCAAATAGAACAGAAGCAGGATGGTTGTTAACAAGGAACGTACCGTTCACCACTTCGTTATCCGCATGCGCCTCATTTGAATTCAAATTAAAAGCTCTACCACGAGCCGGTGCCTGATTTGCGTTTGCCAACCTCGGGCAGTTGTTCCTGTAGTGGGTCAGATCCCCACAATTGTAACACGAACCAGTCGAAAAGTGAGGTCGTGCAGGATTCTGGGCAGGGTTTTGCACTGTTTGGTTTTGGTTAGGAGTAAAACGGCAGGTGTTCGCAAGATGACCAGACTTGCCACAATTTGTGCAGATGCGACATTGCAACTGTGGCTGGTGGTGGCTGTTACATCTGTTTCACAGAGGTGCATTTCCCGCATACTGTTTCTTGGCAGCAGGTTGTGCAGCCTGATTTTGTGCTGCCTGATTAGGAGCAGCCTGATTTGTCTGAGCAGTGACAGCGAGATTCTTGGAAGCCTTACATTTCCTCGATTTCTTGGAAGACTCAGCAGCCTTCTTGCCCTTTTTCTCAGTGGTGCTATCAGACTGTTTCTGCTTTTTATCCCCTTTTCTGTGGAGTTTACCCTTCTTGACTTGTGATTCAGTAAGGGTTGCAGCTAGCTCAATGGCCTGTCGGACGGTTGTAGGGTTGCTGCCAGTGACGATATCCTGAACAGGATCTGGCAAACCGTCTATGTATTTCTCAATAGCCTTATCCAAAGGCGTGACCATTGTAGGACAGAGCAAGCTTAACTCCTCGTATATGTCTGTATAAGCCCGGTGTTCACCACTGTCTTGTTTCATGTCATAGAACTCATTTTCGAGTGCCCTCTGCTCGCAACGAGGACACAATTCTCTCATCATGAGAGCTCTGAGTTCCTCCCAAGTCTGACCCAAAGCAACATCAGCACCTCGGTCTCTCATAACCCCATTCCACCAGGTGAGAGCCCTCTTTTGAAATACACTTGAAGCAAACTCGACTTTACGGTTGTTCGGACACTGAACATGGCGAAAGGTACTCTCAAGACTCTCAAACCACTGTAGGAGCCCAGTTGCTCCTTCAGAACCACTAAACTTGAGCGGTTTAGCCGAGTTAAAACTTTTGAAATTGCATTGAGCAGGTGCATTATTGTTATTGTTGGCTTGGTTTATTTGAGTGATGAGATTAGGTAGTACAGCAGCCATCTGTTGTACTATAATAGCCGCCAGTTCGGCATCAGGTTGCTGAACGTTACGTCGAGGAGGCATTCTAAAAGAGGAAACATGAGAGAAAACGAGTGAGATGATGTGATGAAAGAAAATGAGATGCCATAAAAATCAACGAAATGTAAAGATGGTGGTCATTTGTTTGTTACCACAAAGCAGACAAACGACACATAGTGACAAATCAAAGTAAATAGGTTATAATAATGTATCGCCGAAGACATGCTCGACTATAAGTGTACACTCACCCCAAGAGTTCCCAGGTAAGAGTGACTGGTCCGATACTGCAGATTTGTACGAACACTCTAGCCTTAGACAGAAAACTCAGGGTACAGGCATTCACTCTTCCAGTTTGCATGTGTTCACATTATTTAGACCCAAACTTTGACGAGATTTTGAAAATTTGGAAGGCACATGGCCGAAAGAAATCATCTAAGGATAGATGATTGATTTCAAAAATCGTTTTGGAAGATTGTGTTCATGTTTTGGTAATCACCTAAGGATAGGTGACGTGTATTGCTTTAAGATCTAAACACAAGAAGACTTGTGTTAGGGTCCTAGAAAGTTATAGTCTAGGTCAAAGCATTACTAATAACCTAATTCCCTATAACCATTGGCTCTGATACCAACTCTTCTGTCACACCCAGGCCGCATCAAAACAACGAAACCGCGGCGGAAACGCCGGGGAGTGATGCGACAGAATTATTGTTTCAACAACCATGGTAATTAAAGTTTTGTATTATTATAATCAAAGTTTACATTGTCTTGGAATTTAAATAAAACATATCATAATAACTGTCTTTTAAGTCACTAAGGCCCAAGTCCGCCTAAGTGAAGCACAAGCATCATCATGCATTAGCACCTGAAACACATGTAAAATAGGTACGTCAGCATAAAAATGCCTGTGAGATACATAGGTTTTGTTTATGCAGGTTCATGACTTGTAGTTAGAAGAATGGTTTAACAAAAGTAGTTATGAACCTTGTAAAACTGTTTTCTTTTATGAAATCATAGGAAAATTAAATGAAAATCGAATGATAATAAAAGAAATATGCATGGTTAAATAAATAACCAAGTAAAATGAATTTGTGTAAATATGTAATTTATAAAACAATGTCGTGTCTTTGTATAAAATGTTTCATGTTTTTGTCAAGTGGTTTAGATAACACAACAATGTATAATACAATAAAAGCACTTATATATATGAAGTACCAGCGGCGTATCCACCATGCTTTTATCATATAACACATAGCCCCGTTACATAAGTCACTTACCAATAACCAACCAGGATGTCATGTTTAATGTCAAAATGTATATGTATTAACCATGTTCAATGTCATGTGTAAAATGTATCATGTATAATCAAATGTAATGCATAGCAAGTAGTAAGTATCTACTCAAACTATGTGATAATGCCAATGTGAAACAAATGTCATGTACGGTGAATAAAAAGAATTTACTCAACCCCGTAGGAAAATGTACAAAACAAGTCTTTGAATAAACCTAAGTTTAAATCAAATGTTATGCTTTGCAGAAAACAATGCTTTATGATTACAAACATTTATGCAGTAATGTTTATTCGCATACATTCAAGCCTTGCGACTGTGGCGACAAACCTTTAAACAAATTAAAGGTACATCTAAGTTATGTATATCGGATTCTGTCATTCCCAACTTCCAAACAAACCTAGGAAGTCGGAAATGGGAGTTGTCAAGTCCTATGGTACCATTACATACTACCGAGCGGCGTAGCTAATGTTAATGAATGTATTATTGTCCCGATTAAACATACCAAATGTCATAACCAATGTAGCATGTGAAAACCATGTACTAAGTATGCTAAGTAAACATACATAGTAGAAATATTCATGAAATCAATGTACTAGCATGCTAAGTAAACATACATAGCAAAGATGTCTTATGAAATCAATGTGCTAGCATGCTAAGTAAACATACATAGCAAAATTTAATTGAAAGCATGTACTAGATATGTACTAGATGAAACTAGCATGTATATGTCATAAAAGCATGAAATGCACGAAAGTAACACGTATGTACATGTGTATCACCCCAAAGTATTTGAAAACGGTAAAAGAGGGGAACTATGTACTCACTTGGGATTGCTTATTAGTCTTGAGAATAAGACCAATTTAAGCTCCAAGTATCACGGAATCAACAAGGCACCTAGTATAGGTAGCTATGTTAATAAACGGATCCTAAATCGGGAGATAAGATAGAATGAGGTTCTATAAATCAAATGAGTATTTGTACTCATATGGTATAATTTAATAGAACTTACATTCTGATTTGAAAGTCTACCTAAGTGCTTTAGACCCGTTTCGACCCATTATGGTAGTATATGCTACTATAATGCGTCGTTAGCGTAAAACTATGTTCGGATGGTTAACTATGTGCTATGTCAAGTCTCACATGCCCAATTATGCCTAAACATGTTACTAAATCAGATTATATATCAAAAAGTTGATCACATATGCAAAATACGGATTTTAGCTTTAAAATGGCATTTTGGTCATTTCCTATGGGCATACAAGCTAACTAGCAAATGACTAACCAATCCTATGTGATCATAAGGTATAACCTCAGAGGTTATTCCCTATGCAACTATGATCACTAAGTAAGCTTGGTTGGATCCTAATGATCGACCAAACGGGTCGGGTTCGAAAGTCTAAGCGGTTGTTTAGACCGCTTAACTTACGACCCTAAACAAGCACTAACTAATAGTGACGAGTTAAACATGTCAAAACATGTTTAACCTACTTTGAAAACTGATTTGGTATCAATAAAAGGTGTCTTGATACCTAAAAGTAGCTTCGTTGCAAAATGCGTGCTAAAATGCATTTTGACCGAAACTTTGACTCGTCACTACGCCTAGTTAACGTGGTAATCAGTAGGTATAATCGCTAAGGATTATAACCATCGTGATTACAATCACGTTGCAAAGTTCAATTGAACTTTGACTTGACCAATTGATTGGTCAAACTGAAAGTCAAACACTGTTTGACTTTTTAAACTAGTAAGCAATAAAAGAATGAAGGAATGCTCACTAAAGGTCCTTGCTATCTTTTCTACTAAGAATAGTTCCTAATCAGATGAGAGAGCTCCCAATTCAGATGTAGAGAAGAGAATAGGAGAATGAGCAAGGAACAAATGAGAGATGATGGGCTATTTATATTTGTAGTGAACTCATAAGATCATCACAAGTGTTTGTGTAGCCTCCAAGCAAGGAATCATGGCCCTACACTTGTTGCAAGCAGGTTAGAAGCCTTAGAGAAGGGATAACTTGGCTGCCACACCAAGAATTTGCAAGAACCGCCCCTAAAGTATCAAACAGCAGCAAAAATCAACTTTCTAGTCGCTGGGCCTGCTTTACGGTCCGCAAGGGACTCCTTACGGTCCGTAAGGACCCTGCATCTGACCAGCAACTTTCACTAAATGACAGTTTCAGCCCCTGAGCTTGTTTCGTCGCGTATTGACACTTCCAACACCCGTCAAGCCCATTTTTAAGCTTCATAATGAAGTTAAAGTATAGGGAACATGAAACATGCTCAAAAAAATGACGGATGTTGGTTCGTTTGGCTGTACGGTTGCGTTGTTCGGCTAATTACGACGGAAATCGTAACGGACGCGAAAACGATCCAAATTGCGAAGCGAATGAATTTTTTGCATGCCGATCACTAAAATAAAAATATTTTAGTGTGTACAAAAATTTTGGATGTCCAGATGTGGTCAGAACGTAAGATAAGCGCGAAAATGCAAACTTACACCGTTTTTGACACTTTTAGTCCCTGTAAGATCAAATAAGCATGTTTTCGCACACCGAACCTATGAAGGCTTATTTCTAAGCTATGTTTAGGTTATTTATGGTATGTTTAGCTTATGATCATGTTCCGGACTATACGTTTCCGTACGAATCGGCAGACTTTTGCAGTTTGACGCAAATAGTCCCTGTGAGCGAATAAACTTGTTTTTTCCATACCAAACCTTCTAAAACTTATTTCTAAGCTATGTAAATGTTATTTAAGGTATGTTAAGTTTATGTTGCTATTCCGGAGTGGTTGTCGCGTTAGACTGATCCTGTTTACGCATCAATTTTCGTATAACTTCCCAGAAAGCAATATAGAGTTTAAAATCGATCAAAAACCAACATGTGCATAAAATCAAACATAATTGACAAAAATTGGGATCAAAACACACTGTTTTATTAATATTGTATTGTTCAGAGTCTGTAAAATGATTACACAAGCACAGATGTCACAGGTTGTCACATCATCCCCAACTTGAAAGAAATTTTGTCTTGAAATTTGATAAGTACTGCTAAAGTGACGCGGTAAACCAAAAGTGACGCAATGTTAGGTCAGGATGACTGTGGATTTTTCTCAGGTGCCACATCATCCCCAACTTGAAAGAAATTTCGTCCCGAAATTCACCGATGATAACAAAAGTTGGTTCAACCACTTGAACAATGGAGGATATTAAAGCTTTAACAGATCCTTACGTTCCTATGTGAACTCCGGTCCACGACTGGAGGTTTAACTAACCCTCACGACTGTCATACGACTTATGCTAACGAACCTAGACTTCTTGGTCCATGTTTTCGATAGATTCCTTGATAAATACAACTGGTCCGATAACCTCAGACTCTGGTAAAGGTATTACAAGTGTTTCATCGGACAAACACTGCCTTAAATTCAAGGTATAAATATCATCGCGAACGTTATTTCATTTCGTCAATTAACTAAAGTTTGTGAGCCATGTCACCGATTCGTTTCAGCGATCCGGATGTCCCAACGCATCGTAAACTAAGCTTGCCACATTGTCTATAGCGTACCGCATCCTCCAAGGGTGAGACTTTCGATTAAGATACGTTCGCCTCCAGCGAACTCCTAGTGTTTGCTAGGCTTATCAGCTTTCCTGACGGCCACGCGTTGCCGTCAAACAATTTCCGATCCAAGCAATCTTTAAGAGTTTCGAGTACAAGTCCTGGATCTGTGATTAGGTTGTCACCCACCTTAATCCAACAAGGAGATTTGCGTTACTGTCCATGTTATGCCTCAAACAGGGTTGTAGGCATACTAACACGGTAACAGCTGCAGTAGAGCTTCTCCCAAAGATAAGTGTCCCTCCCAAATGTTTACTAGAGTCAATCACGCACATGCTCGCAGCATGTCTTCAAGTGTTCGGATGGTTCGTTACTCTGCTCGGTTTCCCTACAGTGATAAGCAATGCTCATGTCTAGATGTGAGCCAGGGGTGTGCGTATTGCCTGCCCTAAATCAGGTATAGCTCAAAATCAAAGGTAACAGGAGTTGACACCTCGTGCCTATAAGCCGTCTCTTCCAGAGGGATATTCACAAGCTGAGAAGACTCGTCAGTTCCCTTGACTGCAAGAAGGTGTGCTGGTTACATGCGGCGATCAACGATCATCCATGTGTTACTGTTTTCGTTTCGAGTTGTAAGTAGACTAGTGACGAAATTCATAGCAGTCTGCTCCCATCTTTCATATGGGTGTTGCTGGTTTCTGATACTTCGCCATGACTTTCCCACAAGTCAAACGCCATACACATACATAGCTAGGCGGGTTTTCATGCCCAATCATTAGCATAAGATTTACAGATCTAAACATCTTTCTTCTAAACCCAGATGACTAGAATTTCTGTTGGTGCATTCGTCTGTCGACTTCGTCTTGTATCGAGTCTTGTATTTGTATAGATAGATCAGGGTTCGTTATTCGAGAAATCAGTCAAAATTAGGTTTATAGGTAATTTCGCATGAAATTGTAATTTCGTGTGAAGGTAATTTCGCTTGAACTGGTTCATGCGAAATTACCCTGCCTATAAATACTCCTGATTTCGTTTCAGATGTAACTTTTCCGGCTTGTGTACCGAAGTGCTGCCGAAGTGTCGTCTCGCTGTAAAACTTTGTCAAATTAATCAGAAAGACATTTAAAGTGTATATCTAGCTGAATTGAACTCGATATGTCTGTTTCCGCCTTTCATATTGAGTAGAACACCTCTGAACGACTTGTTTTGGTCGGTAAAACGATCCTACAAGTGGTATCAGAGCTTAGGAGGAGTTCTTATTGATTTAGCTTGAAATTCTGTTTTCTACACCTTCTTTTCTAAATTGAAAAAAGTTTTAACGGTTAAAATGGATTGAATTTCACATATTATATTTGAAATTGTGTTTTAACAAAGCCTTTAGAAAATTGGACCAAAATTCAAGCAAAATCCTGATCAGTTTGACAAAAGTTTGACCGAAATGATGACATCAGCATAATTTTGTTTGAAATTGCTCCTAATTTCGCACGGAATTAGTATTTCGCTTGAGTGATTTCACACGAAATTACTAATTTCGTTTCAAAAGGTTGTTTTCATTTGAATCAGTGTGTAATTTCACACGAAATTACGTTTCGCTTGGTGATTTCGTTTGAAAATCTTATTTCGTTTGAAAGTTCTAATTTCATTTGAATTGTGATTTCGTTTGAAGGTCTGTTGCAGGTAATTTCGCATCAATTGGTAATTTCGCTTGAGGGATTTCGTTTGAAAAGTTAATTTCGTTTGAGAGTGTCTGATTTTGAAAACTTGTTACCGAATCATGGAAGAAGAATTCTATAACGCATTTGCTACAACCCCGACTACTCCGACTGCTATTGCTCAAAACATGAACATGGAAAATGAGACAGGAACTTTGCAAAAACCCCCGAAGCTAATGGGTATTGAAGAATACCATAGTTGGAAAGAGCGGTTTGAGAACTGGGTCCAAGCAAATCATTTGAGATCATGGGAAAGTATTGAAACCAAATATGTTAGACCACAGACTGCTTTGAATGTTGATAAGATTATCTCAGAATTTTCAGACAAAGAGAGAGATAGTTATAAAGGAGAGAAAATGATGATTAGTCTTCTACAACAAGCTGTCAAAGAGGATATTTTTGTTTTGCTTCAGCATGTTGGTAGTGCTTATTCGATTTGGGAAGCCCTTAAGAAGAAGTTTGAAGGAAGTGCAGAAATGATCAAGAGTAAAAAGTCTTTATTGAAAAAAGAGTTTGAGTTGTTTACGAGTGTGCCAGGGGAGACTACAAAAACTCTCATTGAGAGATATTGTCATCTTGTGCGTTCGATGTCTCAGTTGAAAATTACTAAAACTCCGGATGAATGGGTTGAGAAACTAGTTGATGCATTACCACAAAAAGAATGAGGTACATATCTCATGATTTTGAAGAATTCTGGAGAGTTTAGTAGATTGTCTATTGGTCAGTTTATTGAAAAACTTGAGGGACAGGATCTCGAACAGCAAAAGATTGCCAGAATGAATAGTTCAAGCAATCAACAAGACATCAAACTGTACTATAAAGGAAATGTTCAAACTGTTGAAGCCAGTCCAAAGATCCAAACTGCCTTTAGTGCAGAAAACTCATTAGGATTAGGATCAGTCAACCAAAGTTCAGTCAAGTCCAATGGTTTTTCTTCATTTCCAACTGTCAATCCAAGTGTTCAAAGTTCAAAAAATGGTAATGATCATGTGTTACACTGTAACATCGTGTTGCATCTTCAGAATGGTCAGATTTTTTCTGAAGAAGTTGCTAAGGGTCACATGGCATTGCTTGTTACTGTGTTGGAATCTTATGAGAGTTTGGTTGGAGGGAGGATCGGAAATCCTATGCTGACAAAAGAGGATTACGATCAGATCGATGGTGAAGAAATGGAACTTATGGATATAAAATGGTGTTTGGCTAGTGTATTAAGGAGAGCTGAGAAATTTAAGCAGATCACTGGAAGAGATGACTTCCGTGATGCTAATGTTTCTATTTTAGGTTTTGATAAATCTAAAGTTACTTGTTTTCGAGGCAGGGAAAAAGGACATTTCAAGAGGGAATGTACTAATCGAGAAGCAGGTGGAGCTCAGAATCCATTTGGCAACCATGATTACTATCGAAAGTCAATTTATCATCAAGTTGCTCAACAGCCGCATCAACAACAACCACAAACTGCTCATGCTAAACAGATTGTAGAGGCAAACAAGAAAGCCTATCTAGTGAATCAAGATGATGAAAGAATGGCAGAAGGCTTTAGCTGGGATAATTATGTTAATGAGAATATGGAGTTTAAAGCTTTCATTGCTCAAATTGTTCAAGAGGCAGAATTGATGAAAGAATGGATAGCAGTGCTTGCTGATGATGAGAAAAGTCAAGATGAAGAATCTGCTTCTTCAGAAAATAGTTTAACAGACAGTAGTGATGAGGATGAAGAAATTGAACAAATAAACATTGGAAAAACTCATTTATCTTCTGATAGTTTTGAATTTTATTTTGCAGATAAATTGAAGAAACTAAAAGAGAGAAAAGCTGCAAAAGAAATGAAAGAAGTTAAGATTGTTGAAAAGATAGTTGAAGTGGAGAAGGTAATTGAAGTAGAGAAGATTGTGGAGATTGAAAAGATTGTTGAAGTCACAAAGCCTTGTCTTACATGTTTGGAAACCTGCAAACAATGTAAAGAAAAAGACGAGAAGCTTAGTGAACTAGATAAATTGAAGGAAAAGTTATTGTTTGATGTTAAAAATGTGAAAGAATCATACGATGTGTTGAACAGAACTGTGAATAGTTTGCAGAAGACAAACTTAGAAAGAGAAGATGCTTTGACCATGATGAATGCAACAATGATGTCTAAGCAGAAAGAGATCAATTACTATATTGAAGAATGTGCTAAGTTGAAGCAGGAGTTGGAGACAGAAAAGATTGAAAATGAAAGAATCAGATGATTGTTACAAAGTTATTCTAGTTCTGATTATTTGATTGACAAAATTTATCCAACTGTTGCAGGTTTTGAAGTGTTTCAGGACAAGAAGCCTGAGAAGAAGAAGGATACTAGTAAGAAATAGTGTGTCATTTATAACAAGTGTCCACCTCCGATTTGGGAAGGGTATTCGCCTAGAAAACCAAATGAGGAACAAGTAAAAAAGGCAGTCAATATAAAGTTAGAATCCGAGATCACCGATGAGTTACCTGACAATATTGACATCACATTCACATCGTCTGACACAGATCATGAGTCCGAATTAATAAAAAAGGTGGTCGATCAGGTGTTGGATAAGGATGAGGAGTCAGAGTCAAAGTCCGAGTCCGAGTCCGAGTCCGAAAGTTCGTGTTTGTCAGTCGGGAGTTCAAGTTCGTCTGTCAAGAGTTCAAAGTCGTCGGGAAAATGGGTGTATAATAAGGAATTTTTGTTATCAAAATCTAATTGGAGTGACGAAGCATTTGAAGTTGTTTATACTTTGAATGATTCTGACAAATTATATTTTGATAAAGAATTTCCAATAAGAGGTGTTAAAACAGAAATGATCAAAAAGGTTTTCAAACTAACAGAAATCAATATTTCTGAAATAAAAGATGTAAATCTTAACGAAAAACCTAAAAAGTACACTTCAAGAGTTCAACAACGTTTAAATAAGAAAAAAGGTTACAGTTCTGGTTCTGATTTTCAAAAGAAATCAAACCATAACGGTAATTTCAAAAAGAAGGGTTTAGGATTTACTCCATCTGAAAGCTATAAAAATAAGAATATTTCTAATACAAAAATAAAATTTGTTTCAGGAGGAAGTGCTGAGGAAGAACAGAAGAAACCGTTCTGGAGACAATCAAACCAGGAGTTTCTTGCTGAAAAGAAGAAGAGTGGAGCTTATCAGAAGCGAGAGATAAGAACCTGTTGCAGGTGTCATGAAGTTGGTCATATCGCTTGGAACTGTCCAAAAGCAACCAACACAAAAAAGGGAGTCTCAGAAAAACTCAAAGAAATAGCTGCTGATAAAACCGAACCACCAACTGAAAGGTTTAAAGTGTTTAAAAATTCAAACTATGAAGTTGGTGAGTGTTCGAAAAGATTTTACAAGAGAAGAGTGAATTCTGATAACCAAACGTGGGTTGTTAAGAAAACAGAGGTAAAATCTGGTGATGAATCTGATTCCACAAAATCAGAGGAACCACAAGTTGTTAAAAAGGGTGAAAACTCAGTTCCACCATTGGATGATGAGAACTTTCCACCATTGTGGACTGAGAATTTTAAATCAAAAGTTGGGAAAGTTGAGATCTCGAATCAATTTTATTCTGAAAAGAACGAATTTGATGTTGAGAAAGCGTTTAATGGAAATGTAAAAAGGATTTTTGGGAAAATGGTCGAGGGAAAGGCCAAAGGGGTAAAAGATTTTTATGCAACAAAGAAAGCAACTTACACCCCTGGTAAAGATGAAGTAGTTACACCCAAGGACGGTCAGGCTTGGGTGTCTGTATTCTTTGTTTGAAAAACCTGACTTGCCGGAGCTTCCAGGCTGGTAAGCGTGGAGCAGGTATCGGCATCTTTCTTGAGAAAGTCACATTTGTGATATTTCGACTTACAAGTGGTAAATCAGGGACATTAAGTTGTACTTGATTTTCTACAAGTGATATTTGTTGATTGAATTTAAAATTGTTATATGTTTCAAATGGTTGAGAAAACAAAATGATGGATGAATCCCTGATCTTTCAAGTGGTAAAATCAACAAAACTAATTTTCCGGAAAAACCATTTTGATTAAAACAAACTTAAGTGTTTTGAAATCTTAATGGGAAAATAGTTTGTTGTAAGGGGGGGTTCTGATTGTTAAGCCAAGTGGATGGAGATTTGAGGTGATTCGATATCAGTTGTAAGCTTATTTGTACAGTTTGTTTTCAAATTTATTTAAATGATTTTGAATTTTAGGGGGAGTAAGAATTTCAGAAAATCCAAAAACATTTGAAAATTTGAAAAAGTCAAAAACATGATAAAAATTCAAAATGAGTTTTGTTGAGAAAAGAGGAAATGATAGTACATCAGTGGACTATCACAGCACGCTAAAGAATTGGAAAGATAGTATGTAATAAACGGTCTCACTGATGAGGTGCCAGTAGGTTTTTGCACATTCAGTAGATTGTTTTCGAGATATAAACCTAAAATTTCAAACTTACTTATATCATGGGGAACATCTCTCGGATATATGGGTAACCCCCGAAATCTTGTTTGAAAGGTCCCTCTTTCTGAGATACTAGGTCTTTATGCTCAGTGATATCCGGGGTATTATCCTGGGACTTCTGATTTTGCGGAAGCAATGGCCTAGTCCCCGATAATACTTTCTGCTTGCTTGAAATATAGCACCGCCCTCAGTACAAAAAATGATTAAACATTGCAAAATGCTAATCATGTGCTGTTGAAGAAAAGATTCTCTAAAGGGAACACACCAAAAGTCGAAGCCGTCATCTCGCATTTTAACCCTTTACAGATATCATCTAAGTATACTCACCTGTAAGACTGAATATTGGGATCTGGATACGGGAGTATATTCTGAGGTGGGACACGCGAATAAGTTTAAGTGCTTAAAATACTAATCTCGTAACTCGAAACAGTTGAACTTTGTGTGAAAATTTAAGTGGATCAGTATACTGACAATCTAAGTGAATTGTTTAGAACTTAAAATGTTTAAAGCTTAACGGTGTTGGTGATGTGTCTCAAAAACTGATATGATCCTCTTACACAAACTCGTAAAAATATTGTTTGTAAATATTTCTTTACTGCATTTTCTTTCAAGGTCAAAAGTACAAAAAGATTTTCGGAGTGTTTTAGCATAAAGTTTGAATAACTCAGAAAGATTTTTGACAACTGATGTTGAAGAGCTGAGTTTCAAAATTCTGAGTGCTAATCATGATGAACATTTCATGAGGGGGAGTTTGTTTTAAATGTATAAAGATAAATATTTTGTTTACAAGTGGTTCATCAGATATTAACTTTGTAAAATCATTGATTAAGCAATGAATACCTGCAAGTGATATATAAATTTGTC
Source organism: Helianthus tuberosus (assembly GCA_030545235.1). Taxonomy (NCBI): domain Eukaryota; kingdom Viridiplantae; phylum Streptophyta; class Magnoliopsida; order Asterales; family Asteraceae; genus Helianthus; species Helianthus tuberosus. The sequence continues at coordinate 3,747 of JARYGA010008694.1, read as the reverse complement.
AAATGTTATATTTGTGAAATTTATTTTGAGGTAGAGGATGTGCAGGTTAGCCAGGTTTCAGATCCTGATTCTGAGTGTTAGAGAGCCAGGTTGTGATTCTGAACTTGTAAATATTGAAGATTAGATCAGCATCCGAGAAGAGATTATATTTTTGGTGTTGATGAAAAGAGAAGAGAGAAGACTGAAGAAGTTTTACACTGTCAGATACTTCAGAAAGAGTAGTCAGACTGATAAAGACTGAAGATGTTGAAGACTCGACACTGAAGACTCGTCAACATTCGAGGGGGAGTCTGTTGGTACATCCGTCTGTCGATTTCGTCTTGTATCGAGTCTTGTATTTGTATAGATAGATCAGGGTTCGTTATTTGAGAAATCAGTCAAAATTAGGTTTATAGGTAATTTCGCACGAAATTACAGTATGTAATTTCGCACGAAATTAACATCTAATTTCCCATGAAATTGTAATTTCGTGTGAAGGTAATTTCGCTTGAACTGGTTCATGCGAAATTACCCTGCCTATAAATACTCTTGATTTCGTTTCAGATGTAACTTTTCCGGCTTGTGTACCGAAGTGCTGCCGAAGTGTCGTCTCGTTGTAAAACTTTGTCAAATTAATTAGAAAGACATTTAAAGTGTATATCTAGCTTAATTGAACTCGATATGTCTGTTTCCGTCTTTCATATTGAGTAGAACACCTCTGAACGACTCGTTTTGGTCGGTAAAACGATCCTACAATTTCGAAGCCGGTGTGCTTTGCTCAACACAATTTCCCTACCGTTGCCGTGAAATGAGATTCACATTCGTTCCATGAGGTAGTGAATATCGTCCTCCTTGCCAAAGTTGCTCCTCCATGCCTCGCATGGACTAAACTTGAAAATTCTACCCCGTTAGTTCTTCAGTTTGAACAGAATGAGTCTGATCAGGTAAGTTAGAGTCAATAGTGGGCTGCAAAGTTCATACACGTTCAAGTTCCACAGTCATAATCCTCCCAAAAGTTCCATCCAACGATGCCATTTACTGATTTAGCTCTTTCGAAACCAGGGTACACGGGAGGCCCTTGTGATCGGTCTAAGTAACGCATTCAGTACCGTCCAAGTAATGCCTCTAAGTAAATCCAAAGACCGCGGTTTCCACCACCGATTGTGTGTTGTGCAGTTCCTCGTTGTAACTCCATTACGTAAGTCATCACTTTCTCGTGTTGCGTCGACGTGTAACGGGGACTCTGATTCGAACCATAAAGATATACCACTGAATCACCTGCGCCCTCGGGTAAAGACGATGCTCAGTGCATTACAGAGTTGGGATTCGAAAGCTGAGAAGACGTCCTCCTGTTCTGTCTTTCACGAAAACAGCACCCGGCTGTGCTAAAGAGATTTAAGCTACGCGACCTTCGAAAATCCTGTGATTAGTAATATCAAGCGGGACCAAGAAATTGCTGTACCCTCGAAGGACTCTTTGGTGTCGATCAGTTTCCAACCAAAACGGGTCTTAGCGAGATCCACGTACATTCCCACTTTGTTGATTATATGACCCAAAAAGTACCTCTCGAATCCAGAAGTTACATTTATCACGACTTCGAGCATGGTGGCCCCTCCCTCAGGAGCTCTCAAATAAGATACAAAGTTGTCCATGATGTTCTTTTCTCCTGGAAAAGATTCAAAACGTCACCCAATAGCATGGCCGGTTCACATGATCCATAAAGCTGCTGGTGTGATGATTACCCCAAAGGTCATGGAATACAAACTCGTATGGCCGAAATGCGTCTTGATAAGCCGCTTTAAGAACATTCCCCCCTTGGACTTCCATCTGATAATAGTTCGCTCGTAAATCAATCCTCGAATGAAAGCTCGTCCCTTGCAACTAGTCGACAGGTTGTCAATACATGGTCGAGGCAAACGGTTCTCAACCGCCGCCTTGATGAGTTCTCGATAGTAAGTACACGCACAAAAAGGCTAATCTTCACGGATGTTACGGGGGCTTCCCAAAGCGAAAACTAGGTCCGACAAAACTCCTGTCCAACAGTTCTCGTAGTAGCTTATACAGTTCTTGCAACCCTCCTGGTGCAAGACGGTAAGAGTACGAGTATTTGGAGCTGCCTTTGGCATGAGATCAACTGAGATTCTGGCTAACAGTTGTGGTAGTAAACCTGAAAGTTCCTCAAATAGCACACTGAGATGAGTCACAACAATTGGTGGATCCTCGATCCTATTTTCCTTAGCCTTATCATAAAAAACGGTTGCTAACATAGCCGGGTCATCCCTCCGTAGCCACTTCTGGGCCCTCATAGCTGGAATGGCGCTAACCCTTGCACCCCTCTGACGCTTTAGTACAGACAATGGTCCTCCGCTAGGGAGAAGAATACGCAGAACTACCTTCTTACAGGGTATATCTTCGCGATATCTGAATAACCAATCCACCCTAACCACTGCATCAAAACTGTCAAGGGTAGTAGAAGGAAGGTCGACGTCGAACACTTGTCCCACAATCATATGAGGTTTCAGTTGACTTGCCATCAGCCGATTCCACAGCAGGTTCGGTTTTAAGAAGCATCAGGGTTAAGCAAAACAGTGACGAAGCGATTTGTTAATAAGAACGTGTAGGCCAACATGTTGTTATAATCCTGGCGTCGCCCACGCCAATCCTAAAGGCCCTTCACGGGTACCACATCCAGTGTTGTTACGGTCACGTGAATTTCCGATTATGTCATCGTTCCCTTGGTCGTTGACATTTTGACTTCATGCTAGTCAATCCTTGTCGGAGTCACCCTTGTTTCCATACGGTAGGCTACGATTACGGGTATACCTTGGTGTCGCCGTGACTGTTGCCTTTAATGCCGTTGCTTGAAACGGATCCCTACTGTCTTTCACCAACCAAGTTCATCTTTTCACGTGTTATGCCACGTCCCAACGCGCTGCCCACTATGCTGGTAGTCACACATTCCACACTATAATCTGTTGTCATCGCTTATGCCCCGATTGATTCATAAAAGTTGACTCGCATAGGTCGCTGACTAGGGTTAAGGATTTGATTGAGGTCAGTTCGCTGGTGTTCGTTATCAGTAATCAGGGTCATCCCAATACTGAGGTCGGTAAGGCACTACGGTCATCCTCTTGTCCATCGATCTTGCAAGTTGATGGGGTGATACACGGTATGCTGCTGGAGTGTTACAGAAGTGGTCGCACTTTGGGATCTAAGTGTTAATACGTTAAGTTCCAGCAAATGAAGGGAAGCGAGAAAGGTATAGACCAACTTAAGGACGTTCGTGCAAGCACCTAGCATTCTACACGGTTCGCTAGGCGTTCAGATGTGTGTTCAGGTAATACTCGATGGCATCGAGATTCGTAAGGATTCAGAAAGGAGTGAAAAGATCATGTTTGAATAGGAGACAATTACTGTTGTGACTCCTATAGACTGTCGTGTTTCACATCGATCAAATAACGGAACGGAACCCCTTTTCAGTTGTTAAGCCTCACTGGGACTCGCATAAACCCCACAATATTATTATCTGTGCACCCACAAAAACATTGTGATTTGCATACTCATCTCGGCTCCTCCTAACTCATGTCAAATGGTTCCTCAAACTCGAGTAGCAAACAAAGAGCATCACGAAACGTAAGTCATGAATGTTTAGGGAAATACCACCTTATCAGTCTTATAACACATGCAAGTAACACATGAATTCATACCGTTGTGCTAAACGTGCAATCACATGCAATATCATATGTAAGTGTTCACTAGTTATGCAGT
>JARYGA010008693.1:0-84227 GCA_030545235.1 Helianthus tuberosus | reverse complement strand
CTTCAAGTTCATGATTCAAGTTTATGTTCTTTTAGTGTTCTTGTGATTACAACATAATACATCTTTTAACAAATCAAAAGTAGAAGTAACCAAGGGTTGTGAGAGTCTTACTACTAGCTCTAAGATAGGGAAGAACACTTGAAGAAAAAGATGATGAAAATGATGGATGAAAGCAAGCAATGGAGGTTCTTCAAGTTCTACAAGCACCAAGCTTCATAAAACACCTTCTATCAACCTTGAGAGTACTTGAGATTGGATGAATGAAGTTGGATGATGGATGTAAGGTGGTGGTGGTGGCGGCACTATCTAGGCCGAGAGGGAGAGGAAGAGAGTGAGGGAGATGGAGTGAAGTTGTGAAGTGTGTAAGAATGTGATGATCTTTAGAATCCAAGCCATACTTATAATCATCACCTTCTCAATATTTTGGCAACTAAATCAAGCAAGATCTAATAAAATAAGAATGAAATCTTGGTGGTATGGTGGTGGGTCCTTGTGACCGTAAACATCAATGAGGGGGGGGGGGGGTAAATGTAACTTGTAACTAGTTGGTAACTTATTAGATCAAAATCAAGTGTATAGTTAGTTAAGTTAGTTACTAGATATTTTAGTGGGTGTTAAGGTGTTCAGGGATCATGACTAGCTCAGAAATAATTAAACAATGTTTCTAGCAATATTTTGGTGTTCCGGGTAATGTCCGGTTGTTCGGTTAGATACCGGTTCGTTAAAGTGTCAAGCTATTCCGTTTAATGATCTTTATGTTACTTTTTGTGACACTTTTAATTCCCGACACTTAGGAAAGCATTCAGGACCATTTACTCAAATTTTTGCATGTAACTAGCTTGTTAAAAAGCTGAATTTTGCTGAAAAATGCAGAATTCTGCACTTTCAGTGGGTTTTAGACACTTTCCGGCACTTTATCTATCACCTAGTGACGCAGTTTTATGGTCCTTACTTCCCTATACACCATACTAGTGTAGTACCTTGTCCCTGGCCCATACTGGGTCTCAAAACACTGTCTGTCTATGTACTGAACCCCGACAGCATATTCCCGTTCTATCCGTTAACTGTGCCAACCGTGCTTTGTGCATCATGTATGTCAATATAGTTTGTATGTGATAATGATGTGACATTATGTAATATGTGATGCACATGTAAGTATGATGCAGCAATCAGAAAGCAGTTAAGAAATTCAGCACAGTCATTAAGCACTTGATTAACATTAATTAATTGTACGGATATCTGGATTTATGTGGGTTGTCACACGTGTCAATCGTTTCAGATCGGGATGCTAGATTTACCTCTCGTTACTGGCAAAAGTTTCATGAAAGTATGGGCACGAAGCTACACATAAGCACAGCCTATCACCCTCAGACTGATGGTCAATCAGAACGAACCATCCAAACGCTTGTTGATATGTTAAGAGCTTGTGCCTTAGATTTTGGCGGGAATTGGGATGACCATTTACCATTAGCGGAATTTTCTTATAATAATAGCTATCATAATGGTATTCAAATGGCTCCCTATGAACTATTATACGGGAGAAAATGTAGAACTCCTGTGTGTTGGGGCGAAGTTGGACAGAGAGAACTTGCGCCAAGTGATTTAATAGCAGTGACGAATGAAAAGATTTATTTGATTAGAGCCTGACTGAAAGCAGCCCAGGATCGGCAAAAAGCTTATGCGGACAAGAGGAGGCGTCCTATCGAGTTTCAAGTCGGAGATTATGTCCTGCTGAAAGTATCTCCATGGAAGGGTATAATCCGTTTCTGCAAACGGGGTAAGTTAGGCCCTCGTTATATTGGACCGTTTAAAATCTTGGCTCGAGTTGGAAGGGTTGCATATCGATTAGAATTACCATCTACACTAGACTGGATCCACAATACCTTTCATGTATCGCAGTTGAGGAAGTGTCTTGCCGATGAAACAACATTAGTGCCTCTCGATGACATCGAATTGGATGAGGGGTTAAATTATGTCGAAAGACCAATAGCCATTAAAGACATTAAGGTGAAGAATCTTCGCAACAAAGCCGTTAGACAAGTGTTGGTTCAATGGCAATACCAAAAGGGGTCGGAACTTACATGGGAAGCGGAAGATGAAATGAGGAAGCACTACCCTTTTCTCTTCGGTATGTAAATGTTTAAATTGTTATGTGCCAGGTTTCGAGGCGAAACCCCTTTTAAGGGGGGTAGACTTGTAACACCCCAAGAATGTTTACTTGATAAGTTAAAAAGTTTATTTAAAACTTAACTTAATTAATGGGATTTGATGCATAATATAAATAATAAAGGGGTGATATTTAAAGTTAAATAAGTAAATGAACTTGAGGGACTAAAGGTGTAACATATCAAAATTTAGGGTAAATATAATAGAAGAGCTCAAAACCCACACACAGAGTGTGTGTGGGGTTCTGGTCGATCGAACAGGAGAGCAGAGCAAGGGGTTGAAACCCTAACATCAAGAAATCAAGCAATTAAACCTGAATCAAAGGAAAAATCTAATGCATGAGCCCTAATTTCGAGTAGCTAACCTCAATTTCTGAAGTGGTAAGTTAAATTTCTGAAATCATGAATTGTAGGATGAGAGGTTCAACCCAATCTCGAATTCTTGTGTCTAATTGTGAGAAATCTGAGTTAGGGTTACCTTCTAGAACAAGAATCATGTTTGATTTTAGGTTATTTGAAAGATTTTGGTAAAAACCCACTTTGTGAATTTGTGATATGAATAGGATGATCAAAGTGGGTATAGTTATGTGAAATCTTGAAATATGGTGATGTTGTAATGCTTGAATCTTAGAAATTTATGTAGGATAAAAGAAAGAAAGAAATATATGAACATGTATTTATTGTTGATGAATTATAAGATGAACTAGTAGGAATTCATGCTTTGTATGCTTGTACATAATGTTTGTAAATATCATGACTACCAAGTGTTTGATGAAATGCCTAGAAGAATAATATGCATGATTTGGAAGATGATATGAATGAGATTTGGTTGTACTAAATAAACGAATGAATGTGTTGTTATAGGCGTGAAGGAAGAAGGATCCAATACTAGGAAATCGGAAGGTTCACAAGATCGAGGTACGTTAGTGTGCACCATATTTCTATGATGTTGTCATATGTATAATAATCTCAATTGTATCGTGTTGTTATGTTAAAATTGTGAGATTTGAAATCTATGGTTGTTCGAAAGTAAAAGTAAGATCCGTCATAAACGAATTGTGAGGAATGAATAAGTTACGAAATATAATGCATCATATCCGGTTCTTTTTAGTTGAACCGGGTATGGGAAGTTAAGTATGTAACGAATGAAAGTCTACTCGATCCGTCTTACTCGGATCGGAATATGAGGTAAGAATGTAAAGAATATGTTTGTTCGTCATGAACGAATCGAATGGAAGTTATGTTAATGATACTTATATCCGTCGTTAGCGGGTATGTTAAGAAAAGTATGCTTAGTCTCTACTTTGAGGCAAGCATGTAACGAACCGTTTAACGGTCAGTAAAGTAATTGAATTATGTAAAACCGTGAAAGAGACGAATCGGTTTATTAATTAATTGTGTTAGTGACGAAATACTAACTTATTTGTTTATGTTGGATGTAGGTAAATCCTCAATTTAGGCGGTCGGACGATTTGGAATGAGCACACTTGATCTACGCCCACTACACGCTTCCGTCATAAGTTATTATAACGCGGTCTAAACTTTTGGTCTTATGTACTTAAAATTGTGTAGTATTTTGATGTCTTTATGGTATGGTTAAAAACTTATTAGTGGTAGTCTTGTTGTAAACAACTCAAACGTTCCGTTTTTAGGTTTTTGTCAAGGATGTTTTATGTAGAAATGGTTTACCGTATAAAACAGGTGTTAGTGGTCTATTTACGTACGGGTCATGCCGAATTTTCTAACATTTATTAACCAAGTCAAGATCCTATGAAAATGATAAGTTAGGGGCGTTGCATGATGTCACTTTTTTTGTGACCGAGTTTTGTCAACTCCATGTAAGAACATTTGGGTCGGGTTGGGTTTTTATCACTAACGTTCCAATCAAGAACAACTAAAATTAGTAAAGTTTCACATCTAAATATATCAGACATCACATACTCAAGACAAGAAACAGAACAAAATTAGATCTATATTTTCAGAAACTTATTGTATCTGAATAAAAGTTTTTCTCGGCCTGTATAAGTTGGGCTGAAATTTAAAAAGAGAGAAAGTACAAAGAAAAAAAGTGCAACAAGCCAGTTTCGAACATGGGTGGATTGTTTTTGGAGTAAATGGACTAACCACTCCAACTTGATTCCATTGTTTGTTTTCAGACGCAAATTATTTTTATGTTTTCACAATTTTAAAAACATTGGATCAATCAGAATTTTTATATTACACGCTCTATATACTTCAAAAATCAATGATGTCCGATGACTGCGTTCGAATACATATAACTCCGCCCCTGTTCTTGGGGTGGATGACACGTGGCTATGTGTTTGCTACGGTAAAAAACTTATATGTGTTCATTAAAATCAATATGATTAATAATTATTTTATTTTAAATTTTTTTAACTAAAGGGTAAAGAAACCTTTTTAACCTATCTTAACATAAACTTCAACGAAACCTAGCTTAACATAAACTTCAACGAAAGGTAGTACAAAAATCCATACTTGTTACAAAATAAAAATCACATAACTTAAACATACAACTTCGGATTTGTTCAATTACGTCGATGAAAACACTAAATTCAAAGCATAACGTTCAAGTGGTATGCTTTACCAATTTATATGCGTAGTTTACGGTTTAAAAATTGGAGACCACAGTTTAATTATCAATTTGAAACTTGGAACCCTTTAAATTAAACTGTATTAGTTTTGTTCAAAAGATACCATATTTATAACTTATTTGATCAACCCGATCCGTTTTTAGTACAGTTGTAGTCAAATAATCAGACCATACTTGGTCTTGAACTTTTAATACAAAGTTGTTCACTTTTAATCATGGTTGTAAAAGTCGCTAGGCGCTTCCTAGTCGGTCGACCAGGGAGTTGAGAGTACTCGGTCTAGGCGGAGAGTACACGGGGAGTACTCGGAGATGCCAAATTATAAAGAAATTAGTTTTCGGATATTAAATATATGTTAAATAACATAAATTTACTAATATTTATAACAAAATACGTGAAATTGATATTCATTCTTTAATATGATAGGCATAGAAATTATGTTTTATTTTATTTTAAGTCAAACTCGGCCCGAGTTGACCTACTAGATTCAATTTTGGCCAATGTTGACCGCATTTGATCGATTCCGAGTAATTAGTCGGAGTTGAAGAAAGTCGCCTCGGCAACCTACCTTGTAGCGACTACTCGGGGAGTACTCGGCCTTGGAGACCTTGTTTTACAACCATGCTTTTAATATATTTTAGGAAGGGAGGTCTTGAGTTCAAATGTCACATACAGACGACAGGAATAAAAGATATTTGTCGTTAAAAAAACTTGTTTGTCCTACGTTTCGGTTTCCGAGGCTGAACTGCCAAACAGCCCCTTTTCCCAAATTATCACCTGAAACACGGTCCCCACCTCCATCCTCCAACCAATAAAGCAAAGTTAAAAGATAATGTATTTTTGTGGTTTTAAATTAAAGAGAAAATAATTCAGGGGTTTCAAGTGAAAAAAACACCCAACCCCATAAGAGCATTCACATCCTAACCATCAAATTATGTGAGGAGGGGTTTTTATATTATAAAGGGTATAAAAAGTGGTTGTGAGTAGAGGAGAGAGAAAATGTTACTGTTCATCTGTATATTTGGGGGGACACTGTTCACCCGTTATAATTTTTTAATATATTTTGAAAGTGGTTGTGAGTGAAAGTGAGAGAAAAATGTAATGATAATATTATTTAATTGAAAGGAGAGAGAAAAAATATTTGTTTTTAGTGAAAATATATTGATACAGGAGTTGTTTTTTAGTGGAATGTATGTATAATTTGATGGATTGGATGTGAATGCTCTAAGCACACCTAAGCTTTTTTCCAGCAAACGACATCGTTTTCAAAGCAACATCATCATGAAACGACATCGTCGTGGTTGTTCACACTATTTTGCTTTTTCGATTTCCATACGTTGGATGAAATCCAATAACGTCTTTTTGTAGAAAGACCCCCCCTCTCCACTCACACACGTGCATTCCTTCATTAGTAACCTGTGCCATTTATAATGCGCCGATTACAACGTTATTCAATTTTTTGAACTTGTAAACCAAAAAATATTATTTTTATTATATTGTTTAGGGGTGGATATTGCTTTTTCCTTACAGCATCCATCCGTAGTGGAAGACATAAATAATGCCTTTACCCTTAGGTGTTTAGCATCATATGACAGTCCAGTCAGTAATTGAGCATTATATGATGTTTTTTTCTAAAATAGGTGTAGTGAAGATGTGGCATCGTGGGAATGTTAAAAAGAGTGTAATATAATTAAATAATTAGCCAAACAAAAAGAAGAATACATGTCATTGGCCAAACAATTGAACAACAGCGTGAAAAAAGGAACGCTCTGGACAATTTTTTTGAACAAAAACTTCTAGTATATATATACACATACCCAGATATATTGATCACGCTCGAATAGCAGAACGTGATAAGCCGAATTCCCTACCTAAAAGGATATCCACAATTAGAAAAACTCCAACCCACAACTTATAATTACATAAGCATTGGATGCTCGTTAATAAAAACATTATCAACACAATTTCAAATTTAAACTACATATACTATAAAAATTTATATTTATATTTATAATTTATTTAAAGAGTATAATATTTAACTAGTATAAATTAGTGGCTCTTTCTCTTTATACGAAATTTATTATATTATATAATTATACATTTCACATCTTTCTATTCCAAAAAAAAAAATCAAGTGTCTATCGGTTACCGGCAACTCCGGTCGTCAAGATTTCGAAACAGATTCCGCAAGTCTTCCAATCTTCGCCAACACCTCCGGCGACAAATTAACCGGTTTCCGCTCTTTCACCGGTCTAAAATCAAACCCAAACGCATCCGAAACATCTTCGGAGCTCCACCCGGCTTTCCGGAGCGACTCCGCCAACCGATTCGCTTTAACAAGAAGCGCATCAAGAACAGCCTGATTATCCAGCAACACCATCTCACTATCAAAAAAACCGGACGAACCCACGTCAACAATATCCACCACATCCGAATCAGCCCACCCACCCGCTTTCAAAACCGACCCGATCTGTTGAACATATTTGTCAACCCAGTTTGGCACACCGGTTCTTGGTATTTCAAAATACCGGTCCGGTGACGATGAAGATGAAGATGAACAACATGAGCTTGACTTTCTTCTACAGTGGTCAACGGCAGCATCACTCCAAAACTCCACCCATCTTGGAACTCTCCCACCAGATACGGCGTCAAGACTACGCCGTGAAACATTACCCAACATTCCGTTACTTTTTCCATTGCCGTTAACTCTAACTTGCTTCTGTTTTTGTTTCATTACATTTTGTGGATGTGGATTACACTTAACAAACACTGTAGATTTTTCTCTATCAAAAAAATCAGACAGATCAAACCCACAACAAAATATCTGGTTTTCGTCAACGTAAAAAACCGGGTTACCAGCTAGTGTCGGTTTACATGGAATGTAACAGTGGTTAAAAACGGGCACCAAAAGCGGTGCCCGTTTTAAAAAACTTCTCGCTATTCTCATCGCCTTTTCCGGTTCGACCGGTCGAACCCCCCACGATTTCGACCACAATGCGTTTCTCGCGATATGGAAAGATATGGAAGCTATAGGGAGTTCGAATGTGGCTCGTAGTTGTTGTCTGGCAGACCCGGTTAACCGCCAGTCTGGAAAACCGGGTCCGACGGGTAACCCGGCTGAGAGAATGGCTTTAAGATCGGGTGGGAATGCGAACCCGAATTCGGCTTCTGCTCTAGCGAATTCTTTGTCGGATAACCCGTGTTGGACTTGGATACCGGAATTTTTTAAATGGGTCAAGACTTTGTTGGATAAGGATGTGAAGGAGATGAGGCTGTTGCGAGGTGGAAGTGGGGTTGACGGTGATGATGTGGCGGCTCTGGCGGATAGGCGGCGGAGGCCGGCGAGGTGTGCGGGGTTTAGGCCGGTCATTCTTCTGTCAACGTCCACCATTTTTGGTGGTGTGTTTTGAAGGGGAATACAGTTGGAAAAGTTGGAAGTTTGATCGTGTGATTGGAGAAAAATGTGGGTTTGAGTATGGTGTGTGGTTACTTTCAGGGAAGATAAAGAGAAGTGAGAAAGGTGAAGTGAGAATAGGGGAAAGGTAAGGGGGTGATGGGTGGATTGTGAAGAGGGTTCGGTATTTGTAGCTAGAATAATTATGGGACCAGTTTTGTAATTAAGATCTTGCTTGTTTCAAAATTTGAGATTTAATTTAGAGTAAACTAGGTTAATGTCCATGCGATGCGTGGTTTCATCCAAAACCATATTATTTACTTTGAAATATAATATTTTGTACAAACGTATACATTGGAAAAAAACAAAAACTATTCAAATGCCGGAAAAAACTTTCTTGTAGACTACACTTAGTATCTAAACAACAAACTTCCTAGGTTAATGCTCGCGTTAAACGCGGGCTTCAACAAAAAACCTTCAAATTTAATATTATGTAAAAACACATACATTGGAAGAAAAAAACAGTTAAATAATGTAAACAACGAATGTATAAATTTATGTAAAATGCATGATGTGTGGTATTGGAAATCGTTATAATAGATTGAACCCTTCAATATAAACTGAACTATAGTAGACATAGTAAAAAAATATTAAAAGATAAGATCCATGACTTTGAATTCAACATCAATTTGGAAAAAGTTAATAAGCCATTAATAGCTCTATTTAAGAAAAAGGAAAATAGTCAGCTTCTACTACACTTAGTATCTAAACAACAAACACTAAGGTGGTGTTTGTTTTTTGGAAGAAGAGCTTTCTGACCTCTTCTGTCTGCACCGTGCAGACGCGGGAAGAGGTTTAGCCTCAGAAGAGTGTTTGTTTGTTTTTTTTCGAGAAGTGCTTTTTACCTCTCCCCAACCTCTTTTTGGGGAAGAGATGAGAGGTAAGCTTCTCCAAGCAGAGGTTTACCTCTTCTTGGCACCACCTCCACCTCCACCCCTGCTCCGCCACCACCACCCCTGCTCCACCACCATCTCCACCATCTCCACCTCCGCCACCATCTCCACCACCACCTCCGCTGCTCCAGCCCCAAATCGACATCATAAACAAAACCCCCAAATCTGCTCCACCTCCACCTCCACTACGCCACCACCTCTGCTCCACCTCCACTCCGCCACCACCTCCGACATCATCATCAACATCACAAACAAAACCCCCAAATCGACAACCCTCATCATCATCAACATCGATCTGTGGAAAAACCCTAAATCGAAAACCCTCATCATCATCATCATCGACATCTGGAACGAAGAGAGAGAGGTCGTAGAGAGAGAAGGGGCGGCGGTGGTGGTGGGTTTTGATGGCGGTGGTCGATCTGCATCATCATCATCGATCTGTGGTGACGGTGGTGGTGATGATGGCGGTGGTCGTGGGTTTTGAAGGCGGAGGTGGTGACGGTGGTAGTGATGATGGCGGTGGTGAAGTGGTGGCGGTGGTGAAGTGGTGGTCCAGATTGTAGAGAGAGAGTAGAGAGAGAGTAGAGAGATCAGTGTGACTTGTGTGTTGTGTAACCTAGAAGAGGTTTTATAAAAAAAAAAAAAAACCCTCTTCTCCTTGCAGACTGAAGACATTTGGTCCACCTCTTCTCCTGCAGATGCCTGCAGATGTGGCCTGCAGCAGAAGAGGTTTTCGTGCAGAAAAAACAAACAGCACCTAAGCCTAAAACTTATATTTCCCATCAAAGGAGTTGACAACAACACACTTTGAGAATAGCAAGGATTATCTTGTTTTTTAGGGGTCAAACATTTATACCCTTATAGCAGTTGCTTAATAATTTAATCCTTCCAACAAAAATGTATATAGGTCTAAAAAAGAAACTTTAACCATAATGCTTCTGAAACTAAACCAAACATTAACTCTTGGGACATGAGGTGGATTATTTGTCTTAGGCTTTCTTGAACTTTTCTACAAGCAGATCATAGGTTTTAGCCGTTAAGTTGGATGCCTCTTGAGGTCGAAGCCGTCGTTTGCTAAACTGATAATACATATATATTCAATAGCAAGTGAGGTGTAATTATTGGCATAAAGATGACAAGTACATCTTATATAAAATATATCACTCTATAAATAAAGTATCAACCATGTACTTTTCTAAGATTTTACCAAGTAAAAAAACATCCATAACACCTCCTCCACCTACCGACAGACGCCACCACCAGAACTCCACCACCTCCTGACAACCACCACCTTTGCCACTCGCCAAAATCAAAAGGAGAAAAATCAATAACTAAAAAAAGTCACTTTAATTTCAAATAGACACATAAATTTCAAATTTAAACTTGAAAGTTCAATATCCCAAATTGAAAGGCCCCCCTTCGACTCGTATCCATTTAGGTCAAATCCGTCCAGACCCGAACCAAAAATACTTTTTTTAGAATGGCCCTTTCTGACTCGAACCTGTTTTGACCTGGACTAAAAGAACATTTTCTTCAAAACAACCCAACCCGACCCGCCCATTTTGCAAGGTCCACACAGAACGCATGTAAGGATTAATTTACTCTTTTAAATCAGACTAATCTAATTTTTAGAAAAGTTAATGCTTAAATAAGCTAACAACAATGGTCAAGCCATTACTTGAGAAAAGTGGATTTGGTGTATAGTATCTCATTTCTCTGAGGGCCTCTAGTTTTGATTTTAAGCCTATAATTCATGAATGTTTATTTGGAGGTGGCGATTCTGACCCATTTGTCTCCGCACCAATCAAAAGTCACCCATGGTGTATAACTGTATATCTGAATTCATTTTTGTCAAATTAGATGTTTGTTAAAAATTAAACAACTTTAAACAAAAAATGTTATGAGACAACCAAACACAGCCCCACCTGACCAGTTTTAACCCATATTTAAAAAGGCTACACGTTTTCACTTGTTACCCAACTCGCATCACCCACCTGTTTTGCCACCTCTTCAACAAATATCAAATAAACTAACCTTTAAAATACTGATGGAAAGACCACATATAAATAATGCTAAAAAGAGGTAAAAGACCAAAGCAGTTGGTCATCAAGACTCCAAAAACGTTGTGTTTAGTACCTAACCAACCTACAGAAAAAACACCATGATCTTTAGGAACCTCAAATGAAGCTAGCCACTTTAGCAATCAAAATCAAAACAAAAAAGGTCACAAAACATGGTATAATAACAATCAAACCAAGGGTTCAGTCATTTGTTGTTTACTCTACAAAACCTGAATGTAGAACCAATAGCACCATATATCAGTTAGCCCACTTGGTCAAAATTGAAGTCTCATTAGAACAAAAAATAAAATCTAATTAGATACTTAATGAAGGAAAAAAAAACCCGAAAAATAAAGATCATAAAATCAAATTCTCACAGCCAATTTTTACTTAATCATATATACATTTGCTTATATTCAAGCAAAATATCAAAACTCAGATAACACTAATAAAAAAAACATGAAAATGGAGCACCTTGGAAGAATTTGAGCATAACTTCCCCATTTAACTAATCCCCTAACATTCAATTTCACAGCCTGAAAATATCCAAAAAAAAAAAGAAACAAATTAAAAATTAGTTAACTAATATCAAAAAAATGGGAAATTTATGATCAACAACCAAACCCTAATTGCTAAAGAGGGGTTCTTTGTTCTTTAGTTTTTCCTCTAAAATGACTGCAAAGGGGCTTTAATCTGAAAAAATTATCAAAAACTTTTAAAGATTAAGAAACCATAAATCCTGAATTATTAAAGCATTAAAAATAAGCACGTCTCAACGAAAATTACGAATCAAAACAATATAAACACAACAAATGAATTATTGTCACACCCCGATTTTCCACGTGTCACCGGTGGGCCCGGTGGGGGAGTATCGTGACGTGGTTGGCAACATCATGGTCAAACAACACAATATAATAATGCACAGCGGAAGCAAAAGATAAATATATTACATTCCGAATATAAGTAATGTCAAAGTATTACAACGGAAGGTAAAGGATCCACAGGCGGATCAATAAAAGAAAACTGTTCAACAGACTTTAGGCATCTAGAACTTGCAAGATTCCCTAGTGACGCCCTGAGCTCCCAGCCAATTACGCATAGTACTTGTCACTTAACCTTTTTGGAAAATACGTCAGTTTACACTGGTAAATACAATTAACTGACTCATTTTGGAAATAGAGTTTGAAAAGTGATTCGAGTGCAAACGGCACAAAATATCTTGACACGTTGATTAAAATGCACAGAGGCAAAATTAATCTTTTATACTTGGGACAATTTTGTTAATAAAAATCTTGTATCCGATTTACATGGTTGTCCAACATTTAGGGCCGGTGATTATACAATACAAGCCGAACAAGATTAATCGACACACCACAAATATAATCTCACAAGAAGATACCCTTACGAGTGAGTATACGTTATACATATGCAACAAGAGGTGTTTTGCCTACACCTTGTGCTTACGTCGTGGCCATTCACTTTTTAAAATGAGCCAAGGATATCCAGGACACGGTCATTAACCCCCAATGTTATTTGTTATCAATCAATACAGATTAAAACGGGATTATGCAATTTAATCATCTCCGATTAAAAGGTTTCTACACCCGACCAAGCGGTATTTTTATAATACCGTATCCCAAGCCCGTATAAGGGAAAATAAGTTAAAAGTATTTACCTGAGCTAGCAATGCAATTTATACTCAGCCGTATATTCTAATCAGCAAGCATAAGTACTTCTACTGGGGCTCTCAATCTGGAACGAAGGTTTTATTAACCTATTAGATTCCTAACGGGTCTTGTTTAAGTCGTAACTTAGACCGGTTAGTTTTAAGGAAGTTTTTACGGATCAAACGCATGATTAAGCGAAGACCGGAATAGAATGTGATTTAGACCCGACAAGTCTGGAGACTTGTATAATATGGGTAAACTAAACACATTCTGGATTTTGAGATAAAACCGATAAGGTTTGACCCGTTTCGGCTAATTTATGTAAACTTGTTACATAAACCGAACCGAACGCGTAATAAGCATAACGGGTATCCGTAAGAGCCATATACAGGTTTCCTTCCTAAGTTAATATGCTTCAAATATGTTGGGACATCAGTAGGATGTCTTTCATTATGCCCCGAACTAATTTAAACACAAACTATGCCCCGTAGGGGTAGTTTGGTCATTTTAAAGTTTGTAAAAGCGTTTAGATGTTTAACTGAGTTACATGTCTGATGTAAAAAGCAAACATACTCAATTTGATGAGTTATAATAGTAGGGTAAAGTATATATGTGAAATATATCATTTATAACCAAACTATGCTCCGAATGGGCATTTTGGTAATTTCACATAAGCCGAAAAGCTCAAAACTGAAGTCTGAGTTTATCAACCTTTGCTTACTGTTAAAATATCATAATTTGCCTCATATATCAGTAGGTATCAACCCGGGTATGTTCAATATGATTTTAAAACATACTATGCGTTAAAAACGCTAAATAAGGCGATTAAAGGCCATTTCCGGGTTTGATACTTAAATATGATATTTTTATATTTCCAGAAGGCTTAAAATAATTTATTTATCATATGTGATCAGTAGAAAAAGGTTTGGAGTCGTTTAGATAAGTAAAACTCATTTTATGGCCCGTAAGGGCAAAACCGACAATTACCGGATTAAGCCTACGACTACTAGTTATGCTCAGCCTAAAATTAATTAAAAATATTTAAAAATCCCAAAATAATATATTATATCATTGGGTATTAAGTTTGATACCAAAAAGTAGGCTTAACTAGGCTATACGCTAATTACGCCGTTTTATTAACATAAAGCTTTAATTTTGCGATATTGAGCATAACTCTTAATCTATAAGTCAAACTGATGTCAAACTTTGCATACAAGTTTATATATCAGTAACTAAGGTTTCTACACTTTTACATTTTCATAAATCACGTTTTAAGGTAATAAGGGCATAATGGTCAACATATGAGCAATTAACGGAAACATGCATATTAATTGGATAACTAATGAACCAAGGTGTATAATCACAGAGGGTTGTTCTAACATGTAACCTAATCCAATTAAAGCTCTGAGGCATTTCTAAAATGTGCCTAAACGGGTCAGAACTGAAAGTCAAAGTGAAAGTCAAACTATGTGACTTTCGGTTCCGAACCGGGTCTAAACAGGAAATTGTCGGGTTGAACATGTTTAGACATGTTCTTACACTAATTACTAAGTTATAACAATGATCAAACAGGCTATATATGTTCTAGAATGTTAATTATGCATAAATGACATTTTAAGAATCCTGTTGACTTTTTAAGTACATGTTTGACCCGACAATTGAACTAGTTAGAGTGGTGATCAGGGGAAACCCTTTTGGGGTTTTATTACCCACATAAATACCAACTTATAACTACTTTTAATTCGAGATATGACTGAGCCATTAATGACTAATCTCGAAGTCAAACCGTAATTACGACGGTTTGACTTTTAGCTAAATAACTAAGCTAAACTCAATTTAGAAAGGATTATAACACTTACTGAAGTCCTAAGCTTGATTAGGAAGGACTTGGGTCTGCTTTGAAGCTCCAGAAGGCTCCTCAATTGCAGAATGAAGGTGTGAAGAAAATGTTGAACACTTGTGGCCTTTTATAGTGGATTCAATCACCACAAGGTGTTGACAACAAGGTCTAGCACACACCACAACCTTCCCACATGTGTCCTAGATGCTTAGGGGGTGTTTTAGGGGCCAGGAGAAGTGGAAAAACGAGTAAGGGTCGCGCACAAAACACTTGGCAGACAACAGCCCACGTTTTGCGGTTCTGGGCATCCCTCGCGTAGCGCGAGGGACCCCTCGCGTGGCGCGAGCACCTGCAGTTCAGCAACATTGTTTTCATTTTGCGATTCAGTCCTTGGCTCTTCAAAACTCGAATAGGTACTTGTTTCTTGCATGGTAAACCCTTATAATTGATCTAGTAAGGCCTTAAAACATATACCCACTTTGCCAAGTCCCCGGGTAACTTTATTTTCACCCGAAAAGTCATATCTTTCAACGTTTACGCTTTAACACTTCGCACACGAATTTGATCATAACTTTCTCATACGATAACGAACCCTTATGAAATTTTTATGGTGCATTCCCATGAGCATAATTTATATTTACAAAGCTTCGGGTTTGTCAAAAGGTCACTCAGAGGTATAATTTAAACATGTTGACACATTTGGTCCCTGTAGTTTGAAATCTCCCACTTTTAGCTTCGTATGATCCATGATTTATTCGTTTGAAGGTATGAGCATCGTGTAGGGTTATTATGAAGTATATTTATTCACAGTTGACACTTAGAATACGTACAATCACGTACTTTCCATGTTTGTCAACTTTAGTCCTTTTATAACATTCTTTCACACGTTCAAACTTTATGACACGTGTCAACACATTATAGGACGTGAATTTTTGAGGTGTTACATCCTCACCCCCTTAAAATAAATCTCGACCCGAGATTTACTGAAATAAGTAAGGGTACTTTTCTTTCATCGTGGATTCATCCTCTCACGTGAATTCGGGGCCTCTACGGGCATCCCATTTGACCTTTACAATAGGTACGTGCTTCCTTCGAAGCTCCTTCACCTGTCGATCTTCAATCGACAAAGGTTTTTCAACAATTTTTAAGCTCTCGTCTATATCTGTATGGGGTATTACCAGTGATTCGTCAGCGAAACACTTCTTCAGATTGCAGATGTGGAACACATTGTGAATTCCACTGAGCTCTCCCGGTACGTTTAATTTATAGGCAACTGACCCGACACGTTCGATAACCTCGAAAGGTCCTATGTATCTCGGGCTTAGCTTGCCTTTCTTACCAATTCTCATCACTCCTTTCCAGGGTGATATCTATTGTTGAACCTTATACCTTAACCAGAATTTAGGAGGTTTGCTATTTTCATAATCCTTAATTTTCTGCCGAATGCTGGCATCTTACTGATGATTATGAATTTGCGTGATCTTATTGATTGTCTATAATGCAACTTTCAGATCTTAATGTTTGGACTTACCAAACTATTGTCCTATCAATGGACGTTTAACATTCTATCTATACAAGGTCTTCAAGGGAGTAGCCTTGATACTTATATATCAAATATTATAGAGAAGCTTATCTTAAGGTGAGATGGTTATTCCAACCATCACTTAAATAATATTAAGGAATAGCTAATCCTTGTCGTTAGTCGAACAATTCGACGATCCTGGTTAGCTGATGGCAAATTCTTAATCGTTGCCTAGTTAGGGTTGCGGTAAATAATGCATAAGCAAAATGAACCGTCTTTCTTATTAAACTATCGAAGTATCGAGCTAGGCTATGTGTACTCTCTATTTTAAAAACTTAGATATTAAGGTTTCGATTCTTCCAATGACGGTACTAGCCGTCTTGGAGATCTCGTAATAATACAGCCTTTAAAAGAGATATAAATCTTGATCTTTCCTGCCTCCTAGGGTAAACAGGGTAATCTTATGAGAAAATAATCAAGGTACAAGGAGGTTACAGAGATTTCCATATCTCAGCTCCAGTTCACTCATCAACGCTTGTGCCAAATAGGTGACACATTCATGTTATGAGTCCTCATCTTCCGTTACCAGGGGATATTTATTTGGATAACTCTATTATGGATATCTTCTTTGAATACTACTAGTCGTCTTTAGTACAATACGATCATTGGGATATCTTAGGGGTTCCATGTATTAAACCTCCATGCTGATCAGACATGGAAATAATCTATGGGACACACTAGGATACGCCAATCCTCATATGACACTTTTATCAAACATAGTTTGGCATTCGCAGGCGATAGAAAAATAATGAGAAAAATAATTAAAATAACATATGTTGTCGTACTCTATGCAAAGAAAGAGTGCTCTTAGATTTTCGGAAGGATTCCTTGCCGATCCATAAGAATCGGTTACTATGGTTTCCTTGGTAGTTATACCTTGTGGATGATAAAAAAATTTTTTTGCTAAGTTTATGGTTCATGAAGATTTATTATTGCCTGTATTAAAAACAGGACACTTAGCATAAATTATCATTGATAAATGATAAGGAAGTTTATTGTACAAGTGCTTATATTTAATTAATAATGGAAGTTTCACAAACTAGGCACCTAGCTCAGTTGGCTAGGCGCGCGAAAGGGTGCGGCCTAGACCCAGGTTCGATTCCGGGGACGGCCAATTCCACCATTTTTTTTTTACTTGTTAAACTTATAGTTTATGAAGAATTTACTGGTATCCGAACCAAAATAAAACTCTTAGTATTTAAATTATTGATAAAATGCCAAGGAATGTACCTGATGCCATTATTTATGGACTAGCTCAGGCATTTTAGGCGCTTTCAATTTTAGGCTTTACTTCCTCCGCCGCATTTCCTTTGACATATTTAGGGCACGTAGTCTTGATGTGGCCTTTCTCATTGCAGCCGAAACAGACTGCATTCTTCATGTCCTTACAGTCCAATGTTTTATGTCCCTTAGACTTGCAGATCCCACAAGCCCTGGGCTGCGATTTGGATTTTGGTTCGAACCTGCATTTCCCATAATGGCGCTTCTTGCAGGTCTCACATACTGGTTTCTGGTCGGACTTTTGTTTGTTCTTTTTCTTAGAACTCTGGGAGTTATCTACATCCCTTTTCCTTTTTAGTTCATCCTTTGCATCAGAGGCATGAACGAGATCCTTCTTACGAGTAAGGAAATGCGGTCCTAGATAAAATTTGGACCGAGCAGCATGGGGCTCCTTTAACTTTTTCACAGCTCCCTTCATAGCTTTTCCAACGGCTGCGTCTATCATAGTTTGAAGAACATCTTTGGAAATTCTAAGGTTTACAATTTCAGCATCATTAGTCTGCTTCGCGTCATCAATGGCGCGATTGACTGTTGTCTTATCCGAGTTTGCCATACTCGATATTGGTTCCTAATACCAATAAAACAATTTCTTAGTTGAAATCCAACAACTACTATTTTTATTCTGATGGCCTTAATATATACTAACCATGGTGTCAATAACCTATACAGGCTATTATAGCACTAACATTCTTAATGAACGTTATTTAAAATATATTAATATTACTTAGCCTAGGTCATAAAAGACCATCAGTGGCATTAAAGATTTGGACCTAGTCCATCACTTTTCTGACAGAGGATCAAAACGTCACATCTGTCTTTATTATATTAAAGAATTTAGGTAGCTTGAAAGCTTGCCATAGGAATATCAGAAAAGAGTGATTCCTATTTAGATATAAAATATCCATCTAAGGTTTGTTGGAGCATTTTCTAAAGTATCATCGGCCAGTTTCTACCTCGTATTAAATGACCGAAGTCCTAATCAGGCGGAGACAACAGTTCTCTCCAGTTATTGTTCAATATTGAAACCTATGTGCCAGTATCAAGTAAATTTCTGCATAAACTGCTTGATAAGGAAAGGTACCTGCTATATAGTTATCCTTCTGCACCATCTCCTGGCGTTCACCCGGAAGACTCATGCGTTTATTTTCTTGGCCTCTCCGGGCTTCTTTATAAGTTTTGGGCAGTTGGTTTTGATGTGCCCTTCCTCGTTACAATTGTAACATGTGGCGTTCTTTAACCCTTTGCAATCTAAGGTTTTGTGACCCTTGGTCTTGCAAATTCCACACAATTTAGCACGTGGGTCGATTGTACATTTTCCAAAATGTTGCTTTTTGCAGTTACTGCATTTGGGTCTGTTATCAGATTGACTCGAGTTCTTCCTAAACTCGGAATCCTTCCCGCGCTCAGAGTTTCCCTTCTTCTTCTTGTTATATCGTTGAGAGTTTTCCTCCTCTCTTTCTCTTCTTCCCTCGTCAGAAGCCTTAATAGACTTAATTCTAATTGCATCTAAGGTGAGAGATAAGGATAAGTCCACCGCGGACCTATATGTGGTTGGCCTAGATGCTTTAACATTTCCTTTTATCTCTGGTGCTAGGCCTCCAATGAAACGCGCTATGCGTTTAGGTTCAGGGGTGACTAAATAAGGAACTAGGCGGGACATAGTGTTGAAACTTGTCACATATGCCTGACAATTCAAATTTTCCATGACCAAAGTCAAGAAGTCCGATTCTATCTTTTCTACTTCATGCTGAGGGCAATAGTTTTCCTTGACTAATGCAACAAATTGACCCCAAGATAAGTTGTAGAGTAGAACCTTTCCCGTGGCTTGGAGCAATGATCTCCACCATGCCAACGCTTCCCCTTTGAATGATTGTGAAACAAATTTCACAACATCTTGCTCCGCACAACCGTTGATGTCGACAAGAGCGTCCATCTCATCGAGCCATGTCATGCAATCGATGGCCCCTTTTTCTCCTGTAAAGTCTCTGGGCTTGCAGGAGACGAAATATTTATATGAACAGGTCTTAACTGGTGCCTCTTGATGAAACACAACCTGTCTAGGCGGAATACTCCTTTGATTTGACAAGTCATGAACATCGTCCTCCCTCAACTCATGTGTGTTAGAAGGGGGCTTACAACGAGCCACAGATAGAGTCTTAGAGTGGGTATCTTTTGACTCATCATACTGCCGATCAAGAGCTCAAGTAACAGCATAATCTATTATTGCCTGCAGTTCTGCTCCAGTTACATTAATTCTGGTAGTATCATTTCTCTCATTCAAGTGACTGTTAACTTCATCTAATCCAGCCATGTAGCTTGATTGCTACATAAATATTAACAATGATTTATTCAGAGATTATTATGGAATCATCATCTTGGACGATTTATCAACCATGGTAATATAAGCCATATTGGTTAACTTGTTAGTTATATTTAATTAGTATTTTCCATTATAATTTATCCTAGTTATAAAACATTAAGGATATTAAAGTGGCGCATAAGGCCTAATCACAAGGACAGTTCTAAATTTTTATAAGCCATGATTTCAGAGAATCGAGGCATTAAGGTCTGAATCAAGTTCATTACCTTCTTTTGACAGGGAGTTGTAGACTTCAACTGTCTTTTGTCTTTTAGGACAATAGATATAGCCCGTGGGCATTTCCCTTCTGAGGGATGGTTATAATATGATCATCTTCTTAGATGCTATTAGTCGAGGTCGTATGGATCCTACCGACTATTATGCTTGGACCTGGTCCAACATTTTTAGACAGGAGGTCAAAGACCACCACTGTCGTCGTCTTATCGGACAACAAGTTTAGCCCGTAGGCACTTCATCACTACTGGATGTTTATAATGTGATCATCTTATAGGATGACACGAGCCATGATTTCTAAATCACTAGGCTAGATAAGAAAATTGGAAGATTCTAATATAAGGATGACTGTTGTGATTTTCTCGAGTCACATTTGTCAAGAGTGCTAACACGTTCTTAGGTGTTAACAAGGATTTGAATCTCTTGAGTAGGTTTCACCATCTTGGCCGCGTAGGCTAGGTTTCACCTTCAAGATTTTTTTTTTTTAAAATGCATACCGGCAGGGAAAGAAGGATATTTATTTTATTCAGGATTTTTTTTATCATAAATCCTAATTTATAATTTAATAATAGCACAAATGGCCTAGTCGCGTAGACAAGTTTAATTTATAAGCCAAGATTTCAGAGAATCAGGGCAATTTATGAATTAGTAATGGCACAAAAGGCCTAGTCACGTGGACAAGTTTAATTTATAAGCCATGATTGTCTGGGATCGAGGCATCTAGTAATAGCACAAAAGGCTTAGTCACGTGGACAAGTTTAATTTATAAGCCATGATCGTCTGGGATCGAGGCATTTAGTAATAGCACAAAAGGCTTAGTCACGTGGACAAGTTTAATTTATAAGCCATGATCGTCTGGGATCGAGGCATTTAGGTGTGAATCAAAGTTCATTACCTTTTCTTGACAGGGAGCTGTAGGCTACCACCGTCTTTAGTCTCAGAGGACGTTAATTATAGCCCGTAGGCACTTCCCTTCTAAGGGATGTTATTTTCCATTCATTTCATATTTCATGTTTAGAATGAAAACTTAATTTAATCAATCCATTATATGAAAATAAAAGTACAAAGTTGCCCTAAGCGGGTCTTTGAAGGGATAATGTGTCCTTGAAGGGACTGAAAGATAAATATGTCCTTATAAGGACTATCAAAGAAACGATCTGTAGCAAAAGGAGTTTCCTCTTCATTTTATGTCTGTATGCTTTCTCCTTGGTTGCACGTTTCATCCTGGCCGCGGTACGAAGCTCAGCATCTCAAGGCTCCGGGTGTGGAGAACTCCTATTACGGCTTCTTCGCTTGGCGACGTATCCAATATATATAAAAATTTTTGGAAGAAAAGATTCCCAGATTAGGATTGAGAATATTCCTATGTTAAGTCTAGACTCAGAAGATTTAGGAATGTGCAATTGTGTCATTGAGATTAAACACGAAAAGCTAGTGTTTAATTCACTCAATATTGGCTCTGATACCAACCTGTCACACCCCGATTTTCCACGTGTCACCGGTGGGCCCGGTGGGGGAGTATCGTGACGTGGTTGGCAACATCATGGTCAAACAACACAATATAATAATGCACAGCGGAAGCAAAAGATAAATATATTACATTCCGAATATAAGTAATGTCAAAGTATTACAACGGAAGGTAAAGGATCCACAGGCGGATCAATAAAAGAAAACTGTTCAACAGACTTTAGGCATCTAGAACTTGCAAGATTCCCTAGTGACGCCCTGAGCTCCCAGCCAATTACGCATAGTACTTGTCACTTAACCTTTTTGGAAAATACGTCAGTTTACACTGGTAAATACAATTAACTGACTCATTTTGGAAATAGAGTTTGAAAAGTGATTCAAGTGCAAACGGCACAAAATATCTTGACACGTTGATTAAAATGCACAGAGGCAAAATTAATCTTTTATACTTGGGACAATTTTGTTAATAAAAATCTTGTATCCGATTTACATGGTTGTCCAACATTTAGGGCCGGTGATTATACAATACAAGCCGGACAAGATTAATCGACACACCACAAATATAATCTCACAAGAAGATACCCTTACGAGTGAGTATACGTTATACATATGCAACAAGAGGTGTTTTGCCTACACCTTGTGCTTACGTCGTGGCCATTCACTTTTTAAAATGAGCCAAGGATATCCAGGACACGGTCATTAACCCCCAATGTTATTTGTTATCAATCAATACAGATTAAAACGGGATTATGCAATTTAATCATCTCCGATTAAAAGGTTTCTACACCCGACCAAGCGGTATTTTTATAATACCGTATCCCAAGCCCGTATAAGGGAAAATAAGTTAAAAGTATTTACCTGAGCTAGCAATGCAATTTATACTCAGCCGTATATTCTAATCAGCAAGCATAAGTACTTCTACTGGGGCTCTCAATCTGGAACGAAGGTTTTATTAACCTATTAGATTCCTAACGGGTCTTGTTTAAGTCGTAACTTAGACCGGTTAGTTTTAAGGAAGTTTTTACGGATCAAACGCATGATTAAGCGAAGACCGGAATAGAATGTGATTTAGACCCGACAAGTCTGGAGACTTGTATAATATGTGTAAACTAAACACATTCTGGATTTTGAGATAAAACCGATAAGGTTTGACCCGTTTCGGCTAATTTATGTAAACTTGTTACATAAACCGAACCGAACGCGTAATAAGCATAACGGGTATCCGTAAGAGCCATATACAGGTTTCCTAAGTTAATATGCTTCAAATATGTTGGGACATCAGTAGGATGTCTTTCATTATGCCCCAAACTAATTTAAACACAAACTATGCCCCGTAGGGGTAGTTTGGTCATTTTAAAGTTTGTAAAAGTGTTTAGATGTTTAACTGAGTTACAGGTCTGATGTAAACAGCAAACATACTCAATTTGATGAGTTATAACAGTAGGGTAAAGTATATATGTGAAATATATCATTTATAACCAAACTATGCATCGAAGGGGCATTTTGGTAATTTCACATAAGCCGAAAAGCTCAAAACTGAAGTCTGAGTTTATCAACCTTTGCTTACTGTTAAAATATCATAATTTGCCTCATATATCAGTAGGTATCAACCCGGGTATGTTCAATATGATTTTAAAACATACTATGCGTTAAAAACGCTAAATAAGGCGATTAAAGGCCATTTCCGGGTTTGATACTTAAATCTGATATTTTTATATTTCCAGAAGGCTTAAAATAATTTATTTATCATATGTGATCAGTAGCAAAAGGTTTGGAGTCGTTTAGATAAGTAAAACTCATTTTATGGCCCGTAAGGGCAAAACCGACAATTACCGGATTAAGCCTACGACTACTAGTTATGCTCAGCCTAAAATTAATTAAAAATCTTTAAAAATCCCAAAATAATATATTATATCATTGGGTATTAAGTTTGATACCAAAAAGTAGGCTTAACTAGGCTATACGCTAATTACGCCGTTTTATTAACATAAAGCTTTAATTTTGCGATATTGAGCATAACTCTTAATCTATAAGTCAAACTGATGTCAAACTTTGCATACAAGTTTATATATCAGTAACTAAGGTTTCTACACTTTTACATTTTCATAAATCACGTTTTAAGGTAATAAGGGAATAATGGTCAACATATGAGCAATTAACGGAAACATGCATATTAATTGGATAACTAATGAACCAAGGTGTATAATCACAGAGGGTTGTTCTAACATGTAACCTAATCCAATTAAAGCTCTGAGGCATTTCTAAAATGTGCCTAAACGGGTCAGAACTGAAAGTCAAAGTGAAAGTCAAACTATGTGACTTTCGGTTCCGAACCGGGTCTAAACAGGAAATTGTCGGGTTGAACATGTTTAGACATGTTCTTACACTAATTACTAAGTTATAACAATGATCAAACAGGCTATATATGTTCTAGAATGTTAATTATGCATAAATGACATTTTAAGAATCCTGTTGACTTTTTAAGTACATGTTTGACCCGACAATTGAACTAGTTAGAGTGGTGATCAGGGGAAACCCTTTTGGGGTTTTATTACCCACATAAATACCAACTTATAACTACTTTTAATTCGAGATATGACTGAGCCATTAATGACTAATCTCGAAGTCAAACCGTAATTACGACGGTTTGACTTTTAGCTAAATAACTAAGCTAAACTCAATTTAGAAAGGATTAGAACACTTACTGAAGTCCTAAGCTTGATTAGGAAGGACTTGGGTCTGCTTTGAAGCTCCAGAAGGCTCCTCAATTGCAGAATGAAGGTGTGAAGAAAATGTTGAACACTTGTGGCCTTTTATAGTGGATTCAATCACCACAAGGTGTTGACAACAAGGTCTAGCACACACCACAACCTTCCCACATGTGTCCTAGATGCTTAGGGGGTGTTTTAGGGGCCAGGAGAAGTGGAAAAACGAGTAAGGGTCGCGCACAAAACACTTGGCAGACAACAGCCCATGTTTTGCGGTTCTGGGCATCCCTCGCGTAGCGCGAGGGACCCCTCGCGTGGCGCGAGCACCTGCAGTTCAGCAACATTGTTTTCATTTTGCGATTCAGTCCTTGGCTCTTCAAAACTCGAATAGGTACTTGTTTCTTGCATGGTAAACCCTTATAATTGATCTAGTAAGGCCTTAAAACATATACCCACTTTGCCAAGTCCCCGGGTAACTTTATTTTCACCCGAAAAGTCCTATCTTTCAACGTTTACGCTTTAACACTTCGCACACGAATTTGATCATAACTTTCTCATACGTTAACGAACCCTTATGAAATTTTTATGGTGCATTCTCATGAGCATAATTTATATTTACAAAGCTTTGGGTTTGTCAAAAGGTCACTCAGAGGTATAATTTAAACATGTTGACACATTTGGTCCCTGTAGTTTGAAATCTCCCACTTTTAGCTTCGTATGATCCATGATTTATTCGTTTGAAGGTATGAGCATCGTGTAGGGTTATTATGAAGTATATTTATTCACATTTGACACTTAGAATACGTACAATCACGTACTTTCCATGTTTGTCAACTTTAGTCCTTTTATAACATTCTTTCACACGTTCAAACTTTATGACACGTGTCAACACATTATAGGACGTGAATTTTCGAGGTGTTACAATTATCGCTGAAGATTGAAGGTACCTGAACGAAAAGTAATGCTCACAATCATCTTCACATACAACGATTTGCTAACAATCATCTTCCTAGTAAAGAAAATGCGTTAAATCCATATTACAATATCATAAATCAAGTTAAACATGTTTCTTACAGCTTGAGAAGTTTCTTATGGAGATGAAAATGCAGCAAATCCAAAACAGCAGTTTGAATGTTTGATATATCATAAATGCAGCCAAAAGAGCTAGTCGGATCAGCAGTTATTCAAAGATTGTTAAACGGGTCAGTTGGGTGAATAACATTACCCTGTTAAAAGCTGGTTGGTAATCAACGGTAGCTCCGTACTTATCACCCTGAAATTGAGCTCATTAAAACAGAAATACCTCATAAGATTTAATTTCACAACACAATGGATACCTTATAACGAACGAATTGTGCAAGAGAAGATTTCTAAGTGTGTAGAGTTACCTAAGGCTATCGGAATTCCCTTAGCTCGTCGGAAAGATGCTACAGTCAGGCTCAGAGTTTACACAAAAATGAAAGCACCATGGCTGTAAGGGAGGTTGCAGATGAATATCTACCATCCTTCAACCCTGCCAAGCCAAGGTGCCATATTTAACAATATTTAATCAGAACTTCAAACTCATCATAGCCTTGTCAAAAACTCTAATATAGCAAAAGGGGGAACAGAAGAAACAAAGAAGGAAGGACACAATGGGTAATCAAACCACAGTAATAGTGTCTGTATCATCTCAGTTCTAGGCCATACCCTTTTCTATTCATCATCTGAAGGTGAAAATCAAAATCATATAAACAAACAACATGATATCAGCTTTTAAAACCCTAACAAAATGAAATCGTGTGTCAAAAAACAATAACAAACAGAGAATCTAAAATCGATATTCAAATAACATTCATTCACTCAATCAATACATAACAAAACCATCGAGGATTTGATTTCCTGCAAAATTAGCCCTAATTAAAACCTATAATCGATCTTGAAATACTCTAATTAGAGAGTACCGTAGATTAGGGATGAGATTTTTTACCGAAATACCGGTACCGTACCGGTACAATACCGGTACCGTACCGATACCGTACCGATACCGTACCATACCGATCATAAACGGTATCAGTATCGGTAATAGATTTTTCAAAATTCGGTATCGGTAAAAAACGGTATCGGTACCGGTATTTTTCGGTAAATACCGGTACTAATACCGAATTTAATAATGACTTTATGTATTTTGCTATTATCTTAGATCCCACTATGAAGTTATATTTTCTTGAACATTGTTTTACAACAACCATTATCAAATTTCTTTTGTTTGGTTATTTTTAATCAATTATGATGATTTTTTAGACATGTTGGAATTTGGATGTTAAAAGTCGAACACATGGATGTTTACCTTTTGATTTTTTTTACTACTTAATATGTTTACCTTTTGTTTACAATCCTTTATATATTACTTTAGTTCAGTTAATAATTGATGGATGGGTTGCACATGATTTTTTTTTTTAGGTAAAACAATGGATGACACCAAAGCGGTAAAGTACCGAAATACCGGTACCGATACCGGTACCGTACCGGTACCAAATCTATAAATACGGTACGGTAATCGGTATCCACATTTCCTCAATTTTGGTAACGGTATTTACGGTATCGGTACCGGTATCGACCGATCTCATCCCTACCGTAGATGATTTGTCTTCAAATCCGTTGATTCTTGATCAAAATTATTGGATCTTCTTTAGTCGACGTGTTCGCCAGAGAAGAGAAGAGAGAGAGAGTTCGAATTAGGGTTTTGAGAGGAGAGAGAGAAAGTGTTTAGCATAAATGAGAAGCCTTGTTCAATCCTCAACTATGAGATGTGCCAAGTGTATGATGACATGGCTGATTATTTGGCATCAACCATAGGGTGACATGTGTCCCCCAATGGTTTGCTTTATTATATATATAGATTACACAGTAAACTCTTATTTTAGTCCTGAGGTTTGTTTAAATTTATCATTTTAATTTAAATAGTTTTTTTTGCTTCATGACTTTTCCTTTTTTATTGTCATTTTGATTACATATTCCAACTCTATCCAAAAACTCCATTTTTAACCAAGGGTATTTTGGGGATTAACTTTATAAATCTTTTCACTTGCCATTTTAACCCATTCTTTTATTATAGTTAGGGCTGATAATTCTGACACGAACATGATAACACGATACGAACCTACACGAAGTTATCATGTTTCGTGTTTGATCTTAACAGGTTTCTTGTCTAAACAGGTTAAAATCCGTTAACCTGTAAAGACCCGTTAAGTACATGTTAATAATTAAAAATTAAAAAATATTATATGGGGTGTGGATATGGGGTCATCAATCGTGGTACCTGAGATGAATTATACACAAACACACGCGGTTCTTTTTCCACAATCCAATCCCTAATTTTTAAATCTCTCTCACAAACACCACCATTCTCTATCCGGTTTACAGCTTCCCCAATTCGGTCGTGTTCGTGTCTTAAACAGGTCGTATGATATGTTGGTAATTTTTTTGTGTCTTAACAGGTCGTTTCGTGTAACCTGTTTATTAACAGGTTCGTGTTCGTGTTTCAAAAATCTGACACGATAAGATTTCGTGTCATGTTCGTGTTTACGTGTTTCGGGTTCGTGCCTTATCGTGTTCGTGTCTTAATAGATCGGATTAACCGTTATTCCAGCCCTAATAATAGCGTATAAACACATTTTAACCTTTTTAAACCCTATTACCATAACCATCCATTTCATTCATTTTGTCCTCCAAAATCATCAAGTCCTCCTACATAATCACACAGTTCCTTAGTTATAATGGTTTGAAATTGTCTCATCTACCAAAACTTAAGCTTGAAAACTGGTTCATTGGCCAAACAATTCGAAGGAAGGCATTGTTAAAAATGTCACACCCCAACCGATGGCGGAATCATCGGGGCGCGACACTAGGCGAATCAGATTGCTCAAGAGAATCCATAACAACTATATTGCGACAATATTTAATTCGTTCATTATCCCATACTAATAAACAATTACAATCACATAAGCTGTCACGAATTTCCTGTTCTCTTAAACAATTCAAATCCGACAACCTAGATTTTAGGTGTGTTTCTAGACTTCCTAGCTTGATTCGATGTAGACTGCGACTAAACCTGCAACATACGTTAAAATAATGTCAATACAAAAGTATTGGCGAGTATACAGGTTTGATATGTAATAGTGTAATAGATAAAAGCTGTGAATTTCCACATACATAAACGCAATACACGACATATATACTCACAAAACTGATACTACCAGCTAAGTCCTCGAGCTTCGATCGCGATTGCTAAACTAGGCCCCGTCGGGCGCAATAGTACTATACTAGTCATGGTGGGACGTCGCAAGTATAAGTCCTAGCACATATGTAACTAGCATCACGTATAACTATGCACGTAAGTCATTCGCAAGTGATAAGTAGTTTAAGCATTTGATGTGATTCGATTTGATAGCAATGTATGTTACACCCAAAAGTGCAAAAGCAAAAAGGGTTCAAATATACTCACAGTCGGTGTTCGGAAAGCAACCACAACTTGGTTGGGTTGAAGGGAGCGCGTCTGAGATTACCCTGATTACAGATCGATTGCGTGAGCCATGGATAGCTCGTTAAATGGCAGCGAGAGAACCAAGAAGTGGGGCGATAATCCGATAGGATGCCGGCCCGTTCGGATGGGCTGCTGCCCGATCGGATGGGCTGCTGCCCGATCGGCTGGCAGCCAGTCCGATCGGCTGGCAGCCAGTCCGATCGGCTGGCAGCCAGTCTGATCGGCTGACAGCCTGTCCGATCGGACGGCGACCCGTCCAACTGATTATTCGACTAATTTTGAAGGTTCTTCGGCTGTCTTGATCGGGACGGTGTGCCTTCGTGCTAAACAAGTGAAATTCCATCAAGTCTGACTTGTTCTAACGGCCGGGAACCACCCCGTTCCATCAGATCTGACCGTTCTTGGCGGTTTTTCCCTTGTTTAATCCGAAATCACATGTTCTTTGATTAGGTAACATAGATTTAGGCGAGATAGTTATAAAACATGTGGAAATCACTTAGATCTGAGCTATTCATGGTTAAATGAGGTCACACTTTGAAGTTCATAAGAACTCTTGATGACATCATCTTAGAACACCTCAAATCAGTAGATTTCATGGTTAAAAGTCGAGATTTAAAAGATAGAAAGGTGTAGAGTTGCGTGTAGATCATAAAAGTACAAGAATTTGAGTGAAAACTTACAAGAATCGTGAGAAATCGAGAGAAAAGGACTTCAAGGCGTGCTGGTCGAGTGAGAGCTCCACATCATCGAAAATGATGGGAGGGTGGGGGTATTTATAGGCAAGAGAGGAGAGAAAGGAGAGTGTGGCCGTCCGTTTGGCTGGCCCATCCGATCGGCTGGCCCATCCGATCGGCTGGCCCATCCGTTCGGCTGGCCCCAGCCGTTCGGCTGGCCCATCCGTCCGGATGGCCTATCCGTTCGGATGTCCTTCGGCGAGCTACGTTTTGGCGTTCCATTTTATTCGTTAAACATCGTGATAGTTTGATTACACCTTTTTACCCATATTTTCATATATTTATTATAATTAATCACAAAAGGTCGTATATACATATCCATATTTCAAATCCTTCGATAATCAAGTTACGCGTGCCTGCGAGTGCGTTTTCGAGTATTGTGTTGCATTACGACACCTCACGGCCGTCGAGGAGGGTAGAATAGGTCCTCACTCAATGTCAAGGAGGGTAGAATTGGTCATCACTTGACATCATCGTGGTTGTCAGCAGTGCAATTGTGATGTGTTAGCGATAACGTTTGCGAAAATATGCGAAATAGACTGTGATATAGCGATATATGCGATATAGGTACATTATGATCTGAATCTCTGGTGTTAGGCGTAACGAGTATAGTGATTAGTAACAATGCACGAAGGTGCGGATTGTTACAGTCTCCCCTGCTTTAGGAAATTTCGTCCCGAAATTAATCCACCAGTAAGGTTGCGAGAGTTGATTCAAGCGAGAGTAGCGATACTAGCGGCGAGAATAGCGAGCGCTCATAGAGAATTACCATGCGAGAGCTTTGCGGAAACCAGCGAGTGCAACGAGAATTATGATTTGAACAACCAAGAGCGATAACGCACACGAAAATGCGATTTCAGGGTGTTTTAAATTTTCAGAGAGTAAATTAATTAGGAAAAACTTGTTTATGAAAATCTTCTCATGGCGCAGCGTCAACTGTATCGATGTCCACCCCAGCGCTATGGGAAGGGTTTTGTTAGGACACTAAAAGAATTTAAAGTGATTTAAAACTCGTTTTACGAAATTTTCCTGTCACATGATGTTAACTTGAGTCGATCGTCACATCAGTGTTTCAAGGAAATCCCGCTTTGTACGAAGGTTTAAGAAAAGTCTTTGTTTTTACAAAGGTTTTTAAAAAATGTCAAAAATTTAAAATTTTAAGGTCGGCCCCGCATGGCACCTTTCACAAAAGTTTGACGATATGGTTAAAACACTTATATATAGGAAGTACCAGCGGCGTATCCACCTTGATTTAACCATATGGCTTCCGTCCCATGAGCAGTGTCATACGTGTCGACATAGTATACACAGATTTGCGATGACTCGATCCAAGCGAGAAAAGGCTGGACCAAGTCTTGAAAAGCGATTTGGGTAAACCGAGTGATGAAGTCGTTTTCGAACTCAGTTTAGCGACACGAGCGGGTGCGATAAGCGATAAGCGGTACGTGACAACACAACACCATAACAAGCGAAGACGGCGGCGATAAGCGAAGAGCGGTATGCGGAAAGCGATAAGCGATTGCCACAACCGTCGAGCGATAGGCGACAGTCGATACGTTGCAAGCGATAGAGATATGCGATTCGATTGGGTTGAACACACCATAACCTTAGCCCCACATGGCCTTTTTCCACGAAAGTTTGCTAATACGGTTAAAACACCACCATGTTTCAGCTCTATTATCTTTGTCTCATGAAGCAAGGTCATGTGTGCTAACATAACACAGATAACACAAATAGCGATAAGAGATGGCGATAGGCGATAAAAGTATCGAAGCGATGAGGTAGGCGCGAAGTGCGTTAAAGCAAAAAGCGGCGAGTGATTTGCGATACTCGTCTAGCAATCCACGATAAGCGATCCACACCGAGCGATACCCAGTAAGTGATAATCGATAGAACGATACACACGTAATAAGCGATGCATAACAAGTGATACACTCACATAAGCGGTTAAGCGAGAACACACCAAAAGCGATAACGATTCCCACAATAAGCGATAACCAGCGGTAGAGATTGCGAGATACGCAAAAATATGCGATTGCGATTCACATAGTAGGCGATAGCGATTGCGAGATAGATTTTAGCGATAAAGCGATTTAATTAGCTTCGGATAGAATCACAAGTTTTAACTATCGTTGCGCCCCACATGGCACATTTCCACGAAAGTTTGCTAATATGGCTAAAACACTTATATATAGGAAGTACCAGCGGCGTATCCACCATGTTTTACCCATACTAGATCCGTTTCATGAACCGATGTCATGCGTGCCAACATACACAAGTAGCGATAAGCTTTAGAAGCGATAAACGATGCGAGTATTGAAGTGATGAGATCGATAGATGCGTTAAGCGTTAAAGTGTTGCGAGGGTGATGTGCGTTAGATTCCAGTGAAATTGCGATTGAGTTGCGATTAAAGACTTACGACCAGTCTTGCGTCGATGCAATTGCCCTGCGGGGGTAGACTCTCCAGAGTCCATCGATGAGGTATTTGCATTGCGTTTGCAGACTTACGACAAGTCTCGCGATGATGCGATGTAATTGTTATGCCTTGCGAATGAGTGTAGTGCGTCAAAAATTACCATAGTAGTATAGGTCTAAATAACGTTCAACTCCACGTGGCACTTTCTTCACGAGACTTCGGTAGTATGGCAAAGTACACCTTGCTTTACCCCTACTACTTGCATCCCGTGAATAGATGTCGCACTTTGTTGACATGGTCAAGACGCTTATATATAGGAAGTACCAGCGACGTATCCACCACGCTCGACCATGCTTTTAACGTTATGGCACCATTAGAACTCACTACGATCTCCGCGCACTGACCAAAATAATCCCGTGTGCACCCGTGATTAGTCGTTCCTTGCACGTTTATCGTACCTTATTCTAAGAGTGTAGTGAGGGTAAAACACATTATATCGTGATATAATATATAGCATGTGTGTGATTCCAGATTAAGTGCGAAAAGAAGAGAGAGAGCGAGAGATAAATAGAGTCCACACTGCGTCGAGAAATAGAACAAATTCAACACATAAAAGAAACTAACGGCGAGAATCGTAGCATTACTACAACATTGGAAGCATGACAAATGTTGCTGTGGAGGACTTTTGCGGAGTCTGCGATCGTTGCTGAGATTCTTTGTTAGGATCTGAGTTTGGTTTTGATTGTGTTTTGCGTTTGAATTAAGATGAAGATGAATGAAAAGTGCAGCGGAATTATAATGGAAACAAACTTTGCACACAATCAAACGAGAGAATTGCTTTAAACATACAAGTTTAACATTGAACCGAATGCTTGATGTAACAAACTCCCCCTCAGCCTGAGCTCACAGTGATTTGTTCGTGCAGGAGAAAGATGGTGAAGAGCTAATAGAACAGTACAGAGCACTGTTCTATTTATAGGCACGAGCAAACCACTGAAGCATCTAAGCTGACGTCACCATAAAAGTGACATCTAACCTCCTAACAAACTCTAACAACTGATCTATACAACCTCTGCTATGCTAACTACTGTTGTACATTACATTTCATAACATAAACTAAACTACTGCTGTATCCTTCCACTGATGTGAACCCAACAGTACTTGTCATGATCAGCAGAGCTTGACCCATAGCAGTAGATTGAATCAGCAGTGCTTTAGTCTTCCATCAGTCTTTGACTTGGACAACAGTTGTAAGCCAACAGTAGTAAAGATCAGTAGTTTGGAGGTCAGCAGATGTTGAAACCACTTTTAAGGGGAGAGACTTGTATACATAACATCTGCTTATTCTGGATCCACTGCTCTGATCCAGTTTTGGCTTTGATTATCTATTCCTCTGATAGGGTTCAATCCCAACATTCTTCAAGTCTGCAGCCCCGTGCGGCAGTGCTGGGTAAGATGACCATACCAGTTGCAATTTGCGCAATAGCGACAGTTAGCTTCTGGCGGGTGATGATACGTACATATGAGACACAGGGGATGAGTTCTGTTGTAGTCGCGCTTCGAGTGAATTGGAATTGCTTGGAGAGGTTCGGGGTGTGACAGTTCGGTTGTTGAAGAGTTTGGGCTCATGGTCTTTCGTTTGCGGTTGGACTGAGCTTCCTGAAGTGGTGCGTTGGCGTCGGAGGATTCGTCCGAAGACTCGCCTGAAGAATCGTCAGTAGAATCGTCGGAAGAGTCGATGACGATTGCTTGATGAGCTTGTTTGACAGGATTCTTGGAGAAAAATCCGTCCAAGACTCGTTTGTCATTGATTTCTACGGCCAAGCGGTAGGTTTCTTCGAAGGTAGCAGGTCTTGCAGCTTCGACAAAATCGCCCACACACTCAGGCAAGCCGCGAATCTACTTCGTGATGGCTTTTTCTAAAGTGTTGACTTGACTTGGGCAGATTATGCTAAGCTGTTTAAACCTTGCCGTGTAGCCAGCATTGTCACTTTCGACTTGCTTGATTTCCCAAAATTCATCTTCTAGCTTCCGGATTTCGTGGGGAAGGCAGTACTCTTTCTTCATGAGCTCTTAGAGTCTTCCGAGGTTCGAGAGTTGCTGAGAGAGTGCACTTGAGCGACAATTTGAGGAATGACCTTGGCCACTTCCTTGGTCACAAGCGAGGCAATCCTCTTCTCGGCGCTTCGTTTGGCTCTTCTCCTAGCTTTTCGTCTCGAGGTAGAGTCATTGGAAGGCATCTAGACAGAGAGAGATTTGGAGTGAGATTCGATCATAATGATTTTTGAGTTGGCGATGCGATTGAGCTCGATCAAAACTTGTTGCGAGTAATATAATAGACTTCACATAGGAGCCACATAGGAGACACGATATTCCTAAGTTCCCACACAATTGATTTGCTTGTATATATATAATTAGTTGTAGTTTATACTCGTACACATACATGTCGGTATGGAATGCGCGAGGATGCGATGCAGAGAGTGAGAGTGAGAGCGAGTAGTCAGACATTAGTTTTGTTGCGAACATTCGGTTTTCGTTTTAGATTGAGATGGTTGTGCGAGTTGTGCGTTTATAAACCAGGGAGCGAAAATCGATAAATCGATAAAGCGTAAAGTTTTAAATTGTAGACACATAAGCGTAAATAGATTCCAATAAGCATACAAATCGGTGAGTCGTATGCTAGAAAAATAGATAGAATGCCTCGGGTGTTTAGGCGTCGACTGCCCAAGGTAACCCAACTATACCCAACAAGTTCGTGCACGCGCGTTGCCCTAGAAGACTTATGCTTCCACTGGGATGCAGCTCATGGCACTCGTCTTCCTAGTCATTGCGTGGCTCGAGTTATCGTGATAGTCGAGTCCTCGGTGAGAGCTTTTGAAAACCATTTTTTAGAGAGTGGAACGGCTTATTAAGATACGGGTTTCACCCCTGGCTTAATAACTTCGCTCCTAGCTGTGGTTGTGCTCTCCGAATAAATTCAGGAGTCCCACTAGATTTGGAAATGGAGACTTTCGTTGAGTTATGGATGTCACTCCTAGCTTGACGAAAAGTTCTCGTGCTAGAAAAATGCGATGAGTGAGAGATCTCATCGAGAGTTCTTGGTTTTCACACCTGGTCTCGACCGGATCACTCGGTTTTGTTATGCGAGTATTTTCGAAAACGTGTGCATTGTGTTAGCCTTAGGAAAGGCTAAGTAGTATTTCAGCCTTAGGAAAGGCTTCTTCGTGTGAAGCTGTAGTACGTGGTGTTCACACAAAGTTGTAGTTTTTAGCAATTTCGATCGAGAGTATCAAGTAGGCCCATACAAACCCTACTGGGTTCGTACGAGTCGGCATGTTGGTACTTAGACTATAGACTAGGTCAATCTCTAGGACGTCGACCCGGACTAGGTCGAGTCACAAAATTTTACCTAATTCCCCATAGTTATGGCTCTGATACCAATCTGTCACACCCCAACCGATGGCGGAATCATCGGGGCGCGACACTTGGCGAATCAGATTGCTCAAGAGAATCCATAACAACTATATTGCGACAGTATTTAATGCGTTCATTATCCCATACTAATAAACAATTACAATCACATAAGCTGTCACGAATTTCCGGTTCTCTCAAACAATTCAAATCTGACAACCTAGATTTTAGGTGTGTTTCTAGACTTCCTAGCTTGATTCGATGTAGACTGCGACTAAACCTGCAACATACGTTAAAATAATGTCAATACAAAAGTATTGGCGAGTATACAGGTTTGATATGTAATAGTGTAATAGATAAAAGCTGCGAATTTCCACATACATAAACGTAATACACGACATATATACTCACAAAACTGATACTACCAGCTAAGTCCTCGAGCTTCGATCGCGATTGCTAAACTAGGCCCCGCCGGGCGCAATAGTACTATACTAGTCATAGTGGGACGTCGCGAGTATAAGTCATAGCACATATGTAACTAGCATCACGTATAACTATGCACGTAAGTCATTCGCAAGTGATAAGTAGTTTAGCATTTGATGTGATTCGATTTGATATCAACATATGTTACACCCAAAAGTGCAAAAGCAAAAAGGGTTCAAGTATACTCACAGTCGGTGTTCGGCAAGCAACCACAACTTGGTTGGGTTGAAGGGAGCGCGTCTGAGATTACCCTGATTACAGATCGATTGCGTAAGCGTTGGATAGCGCGTTAAATGGCAGCGAGAGAACCAAGAAGCGGGGCGATAATCCGATAGGATGCCGGCCTGTTCGGATTGGTTGTTGTCCGATCGGATGGGGTGCTGCCCGATCGGATGGGGTGCTGCCCGATCGGATGGGCTGCTGCCCGATCGGATGGGCGCTGCCCGATCGGATGGGCTGCTGCCCGATCGGCTGGCAGCCTGTCCGATCGGCTGACAGCCTGTCCGATCGGCTGGCAGCCTGTCCGATCGGCTGACAGCCTGTCCGATCGGACGGCGACCCGTCCAACTGATTATTCGACTAATTTTGAAGGTTCTTCAGCGGTCTTGATCGGGACGGTGTGCCTTCGTGCTAAACAAGTGAAATTCCATCAAGTCCGACTTGTTCTAACGGCCGGGAACCACCCCGTTCCATCAGATCTGACCGTTCTTGGCGGTTTTTCCCTTGTTTAATCCGAAATCACATGTTCTTTGATTAGGTAACATAGATTTAAGCGAGATAGTTATAAAACATGTGGAAATCACTTAGATCTGAGCTATTCATGGTTAAATGAGGTCACACTTTGAAGTTTATAAGAACTCTTGATGACATCATCTTAGAACACCTAAAATCAGTAGATTTCATGGTTAAAAGTCGAGATTTAAAAGATAGAAAGGTGTAGAATTGCGTGTAGATCATAAAAGTACATGAATTGGAGTGAAAACTTACAAGAATCACGAGAAATCGAGAGAAAAGGACTTCAAGGTGTGCTGGTCGAGTGAGAGCTCAGCGAAAATGATGGGATGGTGGGGGTATTTATAGGCAAGATAGGAGAGAAAGGGGAGTGTGGCCGTCCGTTCGGCTGGCCCTTCCGATCGGCTGGCCCATCCGATCGGCTGGCCCATCCGTTCGGCTGGCCCCAGCTGTTCGGCTGGCTCATCCGTCCGGATGGCCTATCCGTTCGGATGTCATTCGGCGAGCTACGTTTTAGCGTTCCGTTTTATTCGTTAAACATCGCGATAGTTTTATTACACCTTTTTACCCATATTTTCATATATTTATTATAATTAATCACAAAAGGTCGTATATACATATCCATATTTCAAATCCTTCGATAATCGAGTTACGCGTGCCTGCGAGTGCGTTTTCAAGTATTGCGTTGCATTACGACACCTCACGGCCGTCGAGGAGGGTAGAATAGGTCCTCACTCAACATCAAGGAGGGTAGAATTGGTCCTCACTTGACATCATCGTGGTTGTCAGCAGTGAAATTGTGATGTGTTAGCGATAACGTTTGCGAAAATATGCGAAATTGACTGTGATATAGCGATATATGCGATATAGGTACATTATGATCTGAATCTCTGGTGCTAGGCATAACGAGTATAGTGATTAGTAACAACGCACGAAGGTGCGGGTTGTTACAAAAAACAAGCTTCGGAGAATTTTTTTTGAAAAAACACCCAGGGACGGTCTAGCGGCGTTGGTGCCATTTTTTTTTGAGGGGGGGGGGGGGAATGCCAAATAAAACCCCACTACGGGTGGTCTAAATAGTAGGTTAAGAAGCCGCTACACTAAAGGGAGGAAGGTGATTGGTCTTTAGGGTAGAATGATGGAGAATTAAATTTCAAACTTTCACTTTAGAACCAATATACTGTATGTCTTAATATATCGCTTGTTAGTATCGTATGTATTAAATTTCAAGCTTTCACTTTATAACACAATATATCGTATCGTCTTAATGCCATCTTCATATTGCGTGCAAATTACCCTTTTATCCAAAAGAGTTGCATAATAATAATAATAAACAACTCACTCCATTAAATTAGTAATTGAATTAATGTCTTGTGTTAAATTTGTCTGGTTATGAATTTACCATTTTATCCATCTAAAATGCATTATATAGTAGTATAGATATAGATATAGATAAATGCATTTTAGATGGATAAAATGGTAAATTCATAACCATGTTAAAACAAATTTAACACAAGACATTCAATTAGAAACATAAAATATTAAAAAATGGTGAAAAGTATAAATCCGACAAATTTTACTACATGATGGTTCGGTTCAGTTATAATTAGGGGCGTGCAAAAAACCAAATTAACTGACCAATAACCGAATTAACCTACAAGACCAACCCAAAAAACCTAACCAAACAAAATATCGGTGGGTCAGCTAATTATTTTTCTGAAAACCGAAAGTAGTTGGCCGGTTTTGGTTATTAATGTTTTCCAACTCATCATAACTAGGGGTGTGCAAAAAACCAAATTAACTGACCCATAACCGAATTAACCGACAAGACCAACCAAAAAAAACCTAACCAAACAAAAAATCGGTGGGTCAGTTAATTATTTTTCTGGAAACCGAAAGTAGTTGGCCGATTTTGGTTATTAATGTTTTCCAACTAATCATAACTGAACCGAACCAACATGTAGTAAAATTTGTCGGATTTGTACTTTTCAGCATTTTTTTAATATTTTATGTTTCTAATTGAATGTTTGTTTGAATTTTTGGTTTTATCATATCATATTGGTTGAATGTTTGTTTGAATTTATGGGTTATTTCATACCGTTTAGTTTGAATATTCAGTAATAAAATAGGTATAAATATTATAAATTATATGTAGTTTTAATGTTATGTTATATGCTAATATATAGATACGTGTAATAAATTATATTATATGGGAAAAATTTAAACCCAAATAATATACACTTATATTGTTTTGAGCTATTTCTAGTTAGACATAAATTCACGGTTAACTTATCCATAATCGACCTGCTGCAACCTACAACTCGATTAACCAGAACCACCATAACTGATGGGTTATTATTAATGTTATCTATCAACCTACATCTTGTTTATGGTTTTCTATTAACCAACATCTCGGTTATTGTTATGGTTTGAGACCAAAATCAACTTATACACACCCTTAGTATATACAACTCACACACTCTCTCTCGGGCTTATCTTTTTTTCCAAAAATTACTGCCTCCACCATGCTCCAATCAAAGAGCCACCGCCACCAAACTCCTTGACGATTGATTGCAATCTACAACCATTAGTTCTCTATTTGAATTCATTATCATGCACCGTAGAAGCTTATGATTCCCCCACTTCATGCCCAATAAATCGTAATGGTGCAATGGCTTGAATATCTCCATATCTTCCTCCGTTGT
Organism: Helianthus tuberosus; assembly: GCA_030545235.1. Lineage (NCBI taxonomy): Eukaryota > Viridiplantae > Streptophyta > Magnoliopsida > Asterales > Asteraceae > Helianthus > Helianthus tuberosus. Next base: position 44,901 of record JARYGA010008693.1, on the reverse strand, counting down.
TTTCTCTTTCTACGTCGCCACATTTCTTGTTAGGAAACACCGTCAAAACCTATTTTTATCGCCCCTCTTTAGCTCTGATTTGGCCTTTGAAATTCTTCCGATGAAGGTAGTTGTTCTTCACTACGTCTTCCCCTATTTGTGCTTGATACTCAGATGCAAATTTTTAATCTTTTCAAGTTTAGAGAGATATTTAAGACTTTTAAACATGAGAATTTGATAACTTACGAGGCCTATTTGGCGGTTGTGACTAAAAAATATATCATATAAGAATGAGTGAATTACAAATTTTGTCCTTTATCTATATACCTAATTTCAGGCACTGTCCTTTTGTCTTTAAAATTGACGAGTTTTGTATTTAATATTTACAAATGCTACACGTTGTGTCCTTTAACCCTAACCCAGTTACTTTTTTCTGTTAAATCTGATTATGTACACATGAGAGTAGTTTTGCCATTTCAAATTTCAGGGACTAATTATGTAAATAACTAAAGATTAAATCCCCCCTCTCTCTCAATCCTTGTTTTCACTCAGTACAACCTTAACTCCCAGCCATATACACACATCTCTACCCACTACCAATCCACCTGCCAAACCCCATCAAATTTGTGAAAATAAACAAACATGGGTTTGTTTGAATCAAATATTCAAACTTGGAAAAGAGGAAAATGATTGCAGGCATGGCATGGAAGATCAAGATCGTCATCGCTCTTCACCATCGGTTTCTTCATCATCGGAACAACCATCATCATTCAACACTGTCTTCCCTGCAACCACCATCTCTAACACCATCGGAGACCCTTACGTTACCTGAAAAACCCTCTAAAATCTAACCACAACCGAAAAATAAAGATGCAGTGTTTTTTCGTGTCGATCCTCAGACCTCTAAAAACCAACTACCAACACCGCCTATTTAACCAAGAACCCCAACCAACAACCAGGCGAGATCTCCTCTCCAATCTCTTTCTCCTCCGATTGTCTCAATCTATGTTCACACATTCACCAATGTCAAGGGGTTTCAAATACCGACATGTGGTCACCAGAAAACGTGGAAGTGAAGGACATCTGAAAACGACGCCAGTGGGAGTCGCCGGAACCCTAGCCGGCTCCCCTTTTCTCTCCTGCACTTTTTCTCCTATTTCTCTTTCTTACCAGAGTTTGTGTGTGAGATATGATTTAATAGAAAAAGAAAATAAAAAGACAAAACTACCCTCACATGCAAGGCAAATTATCAGATTTAACAGAAAAAAGTAACTGGGTTAGGACTAATGGACATAACGTATAGCATTTGTAAACATTAAGTACAAAACTCGTCAATATTAAAACAAAGGACACGCCTGAAATTAGGTATATAGATAAAAGACAAAATTTGCAATTCAGTCTATAAGAATAAACCATAAGTTTGGCTAACATGAAGTATGAAAGAAATGAAAGTACTAAACATTAATATATTTATTCTCATAATTTAGAACATTTTTTTATTTTTAGTTTATATGTTTATTTAATTTATTTATTTATACGTTATAAGTGGTGTTGGATAACGTTGCTTTTGTTGATTTAGATTATAAATGGGTGTGGGAGTTGGATCTTGACGAAGAATTCTCGGTTAAGTCTATTAAAAGATGTATCTAAAGCATTTCTCTTCTAGAGGGGTCGCATGCTATTAGACGGAGTAAATGTATCCCGTGGAAGATTAATATTCATGTGTGGAGGTTGTTATTGGATCGTCTTCCTACCATACTCAATCTAAGTAATATGTTTGGTTTGCTTGTTGCGGGTGAAGTCTATGATCATATTTTTAAGGAATATAGATTCGCCTCTATACTATGGAGTGGCATTAGCAGATAGTTAGATAATCAGTTTCCAATTTGTACAGGTCAACATTCTTTTATTTACATGTTGGACTTAGCGTCTCTGTCTAAAATGAAGAAGATTGTAATTCAGGCTATTATTTTTACGAGTTAGTGGATGGTTAGGAGAAATTGAAATGAAGTGGTGTTTAGTCATCAAGATGGCAAATAACATGGTTTACTCGATTCAGTTATTCCTATGTAGGGACGAACCCACATATGGTGGTTCAGAGTCCTAGACCCCAATGTTTTTGAAAATCCAGTAAAACCGTAATGTTAAATTTTTAAGGAGCCCAATAGAATAATTAGTTGGGCCTTATAACATTGCAAACAAGATTACCGTAGTGTTAAATCCCCTTGTTTACTAACAAAGAGGTTCCTATTTAAAGCCTTGTTTAAAATAAAAAAGAAAAATCCAAATTAAAAATACGTTTTTAAACAAAATCTAATACATCAAACAAAATCTAAATAAAACTAGGGTTTTTATTATATGTTTTCCAATGAGTAATGTCATATATTATTATTATTATTATTATTATTATTATTATTATTATTTCTTATTTTATTATATTCATCGTTTGACCTGACTCGAACGACGATCGACCCAAAAATTGTAACAATTGGCTGTGAAAAATCTTAACACCGAAAAAATGGGATCCAAGTGGAAAAAAAATCCTAGATCCGTCACTATTTCTATGTCTTTTTTTGTGGTGTTCTAGTCGTAATCATAAGTATAAGTATGTAGTTAGTTGGACCACCCATGGCTTTATAGTCTAGTGGTATCTTTGGAGTGGGATAAGACTTTGGACTAATATGTCCTGGGTTCGATCCTCACAAGGGGGTTTTTCTCATATTTATTGGTTTTCCTACTGAATTTGTGTATAGATTTTATGCCTAGTGAAAATGGATAATAATTAGTTGGACCCACGTGGATTAATAAATCCATTTATGCATTTGTAATTTATATATTTCTCCGGGTTAGTTAATTGCTAACTGAGTGGGTGGTTTTATTAAAAGTTTGTCTTTTAATAAAAAATGTAGTGGAATTTTTGACTCTTATTGATTTGGTTGTATTATTTGAATTTTGGTAAGAAAATGATATTTCATAACTTGTTTTTTTATTGAACTTAAGTGTAACTAAATATGTTTTTAATAACTTTTGAAATGTTTTTAATGAACAAACATGTGTTGATACCTTTTTTTGATATATTTTTTAATTGTATTCTTTTATTTTTTTGTTTGCTTTAATGAGTATATCGAAACCGACCAAATTCTAGTTAACCACAATTTGAAAGGTTGATCCAACTAGTTTATAAGAGCATTCACATTCTATCTACCAAATTTTGTAAGCATTTCATATTATAAAAAGTAGTTGTGAGTGGAGGAGAAAAAAAATTATTGTTCATCTGTATATTTGAGAGAATACTGTTCACACTCTATAAATTTTTAATATATTTTAAAAGTGGTTGTGACCGGAAAAGGAAAAAAAAGTAATAATAAAGTTATAAAAAATATTATTTAATTTAAAGGAGAGATAAAATATACTTGTTTTTAATATAATTATAGGGTAGAAAATGAGGGATAGAATATTTGCACAAGTGAGATAATGTATTTTAGTTATCCCTGACACATATTTCTTGTTGAAACGAGGTCTAGACGTGTGAACATTTGAAAACACAAAAAAAAGAAAAAGAAAAAAATGTTAAGAGGAGCAGGTAGACCGCTGAAGAAGTTAATGACTTAAATGGGAGACTAAATGGCCAAGTTGACTTAGTTACAGTCACATGTATTTTTGTTAAAAGCGACCGCACATCGGGACTGTCATCGTGACTCACCGAACCGCTTGCTCCACCCTTGTCTCTTGGACTTTCTCACCACCCTCATGCTTAGATCATTGACCTTTGGGCTTTGGCCAACTCTTTTAATTGTGATTGTTGGACCAACTATATTTAAGGCTTGAAGGTATGGTGTGGGGAGGATAGGCTGTCACGTCATCGCTACGTCACCGGGTGTGAGGATGGGCCTAAAGGGGATGGACCTAGTGGGTGGGGGATGAACCACTTTATATATATGTGTATGTATGTATAGGTGAGTGTGAGGGGGTGAGGCCCGGCTTGGGCGGCGAGCAGCGGATGGTAGAGGTGCACAAACCGGTTAATTTTAATAACCGGACCGGTTAACCGGTTATACCGGTTAATTTGACTTTTTGACTTTAACCGGTTAATGCTTTAACCGGTTATTACTTTAACCGGTTATTTTATTAACTGGTCCGGTTAATTACTTTAACCGGTCCGGTTAATTAACCGGTTATTTTCGGTTAAAAACCGGTTTTTTTGCCTTTTTTTTGAATTTTTCGGTTATTTTTTCGGTTAACCGGTCTATCGGTTAAAAAACCGGTTAATAACCGGTTATTATACTAAAAACTTGTAACCGGTTACTAACCTACGGTTAAAAATAACCACTAACCGGTTATTCCTAAATCGGTTATTAACCGGTTACGGTTTCGGTTAATAACCGGTTACGGTTAATTAACCGGTTATTTTGAACACCTCTAGCGGATGGAGCCGACGAGCCTGGGGCGGCGCCGGAGAAAGGGGGTGGGGTGACTGGGGCGGCGAGCAGCGGACGGGTATGGGGACGTCCCCCATACCCACTAGTCTAAATCACTTAACTATTAGGTACCCAGTTTTTAAGATATCACTTTTAGATCACTCGATTAGTTATGTTTTTATGTTAGCCAATGTTAAAAACAATAGTTTTTTTTAGAATTACTAACTTAGATACTCATTAATCTTATTTATAAATTTACATCTTTTATCTACTTTGAAATTAGAACTCTCAGCCTCGCAAGGAGAGATATCTTTCCAACACATTAGACCGTTAGGCGACTAGCACTTTATATATAGGGTGTACTAGTTCTTTTACCAGCCGCGCGTTGCGGCGGCGGCGGCGTTCGTGACGTAATAAATTATGGACTACAAACTGACTCGTTTTCGAATTAAATTTACGTTGAAACGTAGAGTAATCCGAATTAAAACCGTTGAATGGAAATGTGTTATACTTGACCTGACTTGTTTCCAAACACAATTTACGTCAAAATATAGATCAACTCAAAACGTCATAAATAAACATGTGTGGCGACGCCATACGCGGAGTGATAAAACATAGGCTACAATTGACCCGACTCGTTTCCAAACTAAATCTATGTCGAAACATATTGTAACTAAAATTTATACCGTTAAATAACACCGTATTATATTTGACTTGATTTGCTGCCAAAAAATTTACGTCAAAACGTAGTAAAACTCAAAACATACATAAATATAAAACATTTTATAATTGACCCGACTCGTTTCCAAACAATTATCACGTTAAAGCGTAGACGAACTCGAATTTATACTAACACGTACATAGAAATAAAAACAAAAGAAATTAGTTTACAAAGTAGAGGGTTAACTTTGACATTATACCAAAGTTGGAGGTAGAATAAGTCGTTTACAAAGTAAAGGGTTGGTTTTGATATTGTACTATAGTTGGAGGGTACAATTGTTGGATGGCCACCGACCATTGATTTTAATGTTATAGTAATGTGTTGTGAGGGCATATGTTGGGCTTTACGTGAGAAAAAGTGTTGCCAAGCGTGTTGTGAGTTTTATGTGAAAATGAGGTATTGGATTGATTTGACTCTAAATGATTGCATTATTTATTAATTTTTTTTTTGAACGGCGATATTTCTACAACAGGCGATAGAGATCGCACCTACCCTATAACTCGGGTAGGCCCCTCCGCCCCACTCCGGCATCCAAGGCTATGTTGTCTTAACCGGGCCCACGCTTGGTGCGTCAGAGTTTGGCTAAGGCGTTCCCCGAGAAAATTTCCAGCCCACTGCCCACCCGATTAACCGGGAGCGTGTAGTTGCACCCTCCACAAGAGTCGGGGACTCTCTGGAGTAAATGCACTGTAATAGAAAACTCGGGGTGGCTCCCGGGTTTCGAACCAACTGGCCCTCCACCCGTTCATTGCCATTCCCCCAAATGTGATGGGAGTGGGGATCGAACTTGGCCATCCTAGGAAAACCAAATCCTTTCCACCACTCCACCACAAGTGGAGGATGCATTATTTATTAATTAATAACTAGGTTTAAACAAATTCGTTGCGTTGCGGCGAACTTTTTTTTATTTAGTATGTATTTTGAAATCATTAAGCGCGTGTTGCGAACGGAACCACTAACAAGAATAAAAAGAAAATGTAGGAAAAAACACTAAAAGATAACCAAAAGAAAATCAACCAAAAAAGTTGTATGGTAACGATGTTGTTCGTATGAAACCCGTGGTCAGAGATGAGCAAATGGTACTGGGTACCGGCACCGAATTTCACGAACAAAAAGATCTTAAGTACCAATTCGGTACCGACTTTTAGCGTTCCTGGTACCGGTTCGCTACTGTTTTTTACCTTCATATACTGGTACCGTAACCGGTATTTTCGGTGCCAGTATCGATTCGGTATCGGTTGGCACCGAGTTCATCCCTACCATTGAAAAAAAATCATAAAAAGTTGGAGAAAATCAACAAAAAGAGTTGTACGGTACCGTCCTTCGTACGTTACCCGTGATCAGGGATGAACAAATGGTACCATGTAGCAGTACCGAATTTTCCGAACTAAAAGAATTTCAATATCAATTTGGTACCAACTTTTGGCGTTTTCTGTACCAGGTGGTGCCGGTTTTTACCTTCATGTACAGATATCGGACAGGACCGTACCGGTATTTTCGATACCGGTTGACACTAAGCTTATTCCAACCCGTGATACAAAAAATAATTAAAGTTAAGAAAAATATGAAAATGTATTTAATTTAAAAGGTAAGAAATTAATTATTGTTATTTACATCATATAAATTAGCAACAAATGAAGGCATTAGGTGTTGTACCCTATGTTTTGGGGGTTTTTCAAAAAAAATTGTTGATATTTCACTTTAAACCCAAAAGTACTTGATATTGTAGGTTTAACCCAAAGTTTTTTGTTTTTCCAATTTAACCTCACAACTTTCTTACTTTCAACTTTTATCCCCTATGTTTTTCATATTTTGCAAAAATTTTCGTTTTACCTTTGGTTCTAAATTTTGTGAGTTAACCCGGCACAATTTGTGTGTGGATCAACGATTTTACGTTTTGTTATACGCTTCTTTCTAAATTTTGCCAGTGAACATGGCGTAATGGACGTGTGTGGTTCAGTGTATTTACGCCGTCTATTTTTTCCCGTTTAATAAGTTCGTCACAACGCGCGAGTCCTAAATCGAGTTAGTTATTATTTTCTATGTTTTATATGTCGGTTTAATTTCTCCACATAAAAAAAAACCACAACTTCAATGTTGGTGATCGTTGGCTATAGTGTGGCGTTGATGCTATTTGTCACGGTCTTATGCCCCCGCCGCAATGTAGGGGCTTAACACGATAGGTTATTTATATGGATACAAGTCATGTAACGTAGTAATTATGATACCATTAATTGTATTGAGCTTATTTGGTGAATTACTTATTTGTATAAGATAGTTATACAGACTTAACTGACAAAAAACATCTTTAACACATTGTAAATGTGAATCTGATCAAAAGCGTGTCAATTTCGTTGGCCGCGGCGCAACGCGCGCGGGTCAATGTTCTAGTAATAGTAAAATAATAAAATATTTAAAAAACTACACATTACTATTATTATACTATTATTAGAGAAGAGATAATCACAAAGTTAATGACATAATACTATCTATATTTATATAAAGGATATTCTCAATATAGGAGAATCTTCAAATAAAAACCACTAGTTATTGTGAAAACTCGAAAACTAATTAAAAAAAGCCAAAAGAACATACCAATTTTTTTTTTCATACCAATTTTCGCAGCTTTTTATATATAAAAAAGAATTTAAAAAAAAATTTGTAGTGCACATGTGTACTACAACAAATTTTTTTTATATAAAAAAACCTGCGATTTTAATAAAAAAATTGAAAAAAAATTGTGTTTTTTTTAGTTAGTTTTCGAGTTTTCACAATAAAAGTGGTTTTTATTTAAACCATCCCCTCTCAATATATTCTATTAAAGCACACAACAAATAGCCTTAGACCATGTGTAGTGGTAATGTGTTATAATGCCCCCACCATGGGGCATTACCCGACATGTGGCGTCCTAGTCAGCGAAGGGGCATTATAGCAAAAGTGGCGCAGTGGGGCATTATGCCAATAACCCCCTTCCAATCATTAAACAAGAAAAAAAAAAAAAACAAAAGTTGCTGCTGAATCAAAAAAGCAAACAGTCCCATTGGTTTAGTAAAAAAAGGTGGGTCATTATTCCAATGTCAGACACATGTGGGTAGCTCATTGGTGGGTCAACCATTCCTTAAACCAAATTGAGCGTATTAAATAAAACGCCACCAACCAATTTTTCCAAAAAAAACGCCGGGTAACGCCCTATGTAGTGGGAGGAGGGGCGTTTTGGGGCGTTTTTTTTCAATTTTTTTTTTAAAAATCACGCCCCACTACACATGCTCTTAGTATCAACTAATAAAATCACGAGTCTCGCTAGAGAACGGGCCATCTAGTCTATATACATATTTCTCTGAAATTAGAAATGTTAGTTATGATTGTTAAAACCCTTTTTGGTCTTTAAAGAAGAATAATTATTGTTACTTGTAACATCTCACTCGAAATGGAATGCCGTTTTTTAAATTTAGAGAACCAAAGACACGACTTTTAAATTCTAAATTTACAAAACATCAAATACCTTATAACTAGATATAAATATTGTCTTGTTTGTCAACTTCTTTGAACAACGAATTTCATTAAGAAAAAGAACAAAGGGAATCCCATCAAAGGATTTAGGGGCTGTTTGATAGCATCTGAATGACATTAAGAGGCTACCTCTTAATGAAATCATTTAAGAGTTTAACAAAGATAATGTAGAAGAATGTGACATGTGATGGTTTACCATTCAGATGTTACCTCTTATCCAGTCAGACATAAGATTACCTCTTATTCATTCAGACATAAGAGCCACAAATGATTTCATTAAGAGACAGCCTCTGAATGGATTAAGAGGCTACCAAAACAGCCCCTTAGAGAGACGTTATCCTTCTAAAATGTCACTATTTTCAAGAGAGTCTGATTTATTTTATCAGTACTAAAGCATCTCTCTTCAGTCTTCACTATTTCCATGATAGCCCTGAATAGGTGTGAATATGTCATGAATAATAAAATATGACTAAACGTCATGAATAAAGAAATGCGACTAGTTCTAAAGCTTCGTGAATACATAGAAGAAAGATATACAATTCCAATCGTGAGATTCAGTTACACAAACTAATGAATACAGTGTCCAACACTCCAACCCCAACAAGGGGATTGGAGAGACCTTTTCAATTCTAAAACGTTACTCTTCACTCTTTTCAATATAGCTTGATTAATTTTATCACGTCTAAAGCATCACTCTTCATTCTTTACAAGATAGCCCTAAATAGAAGTCAACTTGTTATAAATAACAAAATATACTAGTTGCTCATGAATAGGTAAAATTTGGTATAAATGTTACGTAACCTTTGCCGTTCAAAACAAAAAAAAGTTGCTCGTGAATAATGAAATGCAACTGGCTGTAACGCCCCGTAAATACATAGAAGGAATTCCTATTGTGTGATTTAAATATACAAACTTATGAATACGGTGTCAAAAGTGAACAATGCAATGTGTTTAATTATGCATTTGTGAACATTTAATTTCTCAAATAATTTACTTTTAAGTATTGGATTTTGGATATTTACGTACTGAGAATTTTACTGGAAGTAGCTTTTCTATTCCTATATCTTACCCTTTTTAGACCCTTCCTTAGATTTGCTATTGATAGATGTAATAACGGGGAGGAGCCCGGGGCGCTAAGGCTGTACGGTGTGGCTTAGCGCCCCTGCCACCACACCCCCTATGGCGCCCCATAACGCTCCCTACCCCACTTCCCAGGCACCAGGGGGCGCCATTGATGGCTCATTGACACAATAACGAACACTAACGACTCTTTTTGTGGGGCCCTTTCAAAATCTATTCGTTGTACAATGGTTATTTAAAAAAAAACTTTTAAACTTATAATTTTAGCACTATATATATCCTCCTTTTTTTAATAAAACCATACCATTTCTACAATCTTTTTCTCTACAATTTTTATACAAACTATCCATTTCACACAATGTTTCCCGAACAACCAAAAAGCATGAAACCCCAACAATCAGGTTTGGGATAATTTTGCAAACAACGAACAAGAAGAACGGTACCGAAGAGACCCACAAACGGGTGAGATTGGGTATTATCCGATACCACCTACCACCCCAACCTCCCCTAATCTGATAGCTGTAACAACCTGACTTTCTGAAGTCAAAGTACAAGTCAAAGTCAAAGTCAAAGGAAGAAAAGATTGCAAATTGCGATCTGTCATTCCTTGCTTAATTACTGATTTGTGCTTCTTGGCTTGTAATCGATATTCTATTTTATCTCTTTAGTTGTATTATGTGGAGTACTTGTTAAAAATCGAGGTTTAATCGCAGTTTAATTGCTAATCGCATCGCTATCGCTTTCGCAACTCGAATTATGTGTTCTGGATATTGTTTTACGTGTGTGTGCTATTATGTGTTACTTGTGCATGTTATGTTTATGTTGAGGTGATTAATCGCAAAACGCAATCGCAATTCTATCGCAACGCAATCTAATCGCAAACGCTAAACACAAGTTATTTATAGTGATTGTATGTTAGATATAGTAGCTAGATTATTTGTGTAACTAATGGGTAATACTATCGCACCGCTCACTCGAAACGCATCGCAACGCTCAGCACGCAAAACGAAACATCGAAACGCAACTCGTCAGAGCCATCCGATCGGATGACCATCCGAACGGATGACCATCCGAACGGATGACCATCCGAACGGATGACCATCCGAACGGATGACCATCCGAACGGATGACTATCCGATCAGATGGCCATCCGATCGAAGTGCCATCCGATCCGTTCCATGTGCCACTTTCCACTTTTGGAAACCCTATAAATACCCCATGTCACATCACCAAAGTGATGTGACAGCTCTCTCGTTAGAATAACACACCCAAGCCCACTTTCCTCTCGATTTCTCGCGATTCTTGTAAGTTTCTACCTCAAATCTTGTACTTCTATGATCTATACACACTTCTTCATCTTTTTCACCTTTGAATATTAACTTTTAACCGTAAAATCAGCGGATTTGAGGTGTTCTAGGGTGATGTCATCATGGAGTTCTTATGAACTTCAATCTTTGGCCACATTCCACCAAGAACAACTCAGATCTACATGATTTCCACATGATTTAACACTATTTTCATCTAGACCTAAACATTTCAAGGTTAAAAGGGATTGGAAGATGGTTTTGTAACTTCCTTTCAACTCTTTTACACTCAATGCCTTCAAACCAATAGAATCAGCGCTTGTTCAGGCCTTCTACTCGTTACTAGTGAAGTGTCGGTTTGAGATCTGGTTCCTATCAAAGAGATAACCGACTTCGGGTTGAACACGAACGAACCGTCATGAACAGCCAACTGATCGGACTGGGGTGATTCCCATCCGATCCGATGGTCTGGGCTTGGTGGGGTTCCTGTTGTTCAATGCGTTGTCATACCGTCTCGAACAAACCGCAAAACTTAACAAGTTTCAAAACGATCGGATCGTGGAATGGATTGTCGTCCGATCGAATGACAATCCGAACAGATTGAACTTGGTTTCCACACATAACATTTTTCATAATTTTCAAAGATCATCAGTTCTAACGGATTGCCATCCGATCGGAAGACCATCCGATCGAATGACCATCCTGCTGTGAACTCGTTCTCACTAGAAATGTCTCGCCGATAGGATCGCCATCCGATCGAACGACCTGAAAGGTTGAGATACTTCTCTGATTTTGAAATACAACAACGAAAACTTCAAAGTCACATCATACACAAACACATCCATCCCAAAGGAATGTCAATCCGATCAAATGGCTATCCAAACAGATGACCATCCGAACGGATTGACATCCGATCGAACGACCATCCGTTCGGATTGCCCTCCGATCGGATGGCCATTCGTCACTTGGTTTACTTTTCACCGTTTAACGCACCGTTCATTCGCTTATGCTATCGTTAATTGTTCAGGCTAATCTCTCACCGCTCCCTTCAATCCAAGAGAGTGTTTAGTTATTAAGCACTATTTGTGAGTATACTCGATCCCTTTTTGCTTTACGCACTTTTGGGTGTTACATACGTTACTTATTCTAAATCACATCGATCACATCACGCAAACACTTTTATACGCTGACCGATACTGCATGTTATACGTGTTACTCGATGAATGCTCGTATGTTATGTTTACACAGTGATTGTTGCCTGACGCCTTAGCAACGATAGTACTATAGTTTGGACTCAGCACCTGTCGTGGACATGGTTGTTAAGGTTATTTGTTCACGTGTCACAGTGGTGATATGTGTTGCGCATTCTACAACTCACAGTCATGTCTATGCATATTTCATTGTCTATAACCTACTAGCTTCACATTATACATGTTACATGCTGGTTATGCGTAAACGCTTTCGAACTCTATTATTACTATTAAACTTGTATGCTCACCTTTACACTATGTGTATTGACCTCTATTTTAACGTATGTGACAGGTGCTTAAGATGCTAGGAATGCTGTGCTTTGGTGAATCAAGCTAGGGGTCAAGTTATGTCACTTTAAATCTGAGTTGTCGGAACAGTGTTTGTTTTTGAGACAATTATTTGTAATAACTATTTTATTTGGATATGTTGTGGTATGGGACTTGACGTTTAAATATCTGGTAATTAATAGTTGTTATGGATACTCATGGACAATCTGTTTCGCTCAGTGTCGTGCCCCGATGTTTCCGCCATCAGTTGGGGTGTGACAGATTGGTATCAGAGCCATAACTATAGGGAATTAGGCAAGACTCGACCTAGTCCGGGTTGATGTCTTAGAAATGACCTAGACTATAGTCTAAGTACCAACAGACCGACTTGTGCATACCCGGTATGGGTTAAGCACGGGCTTATTTGCTATTTCTCGCTCGAACTCGCTGTACACTGCACTCTTGCGCGAACATCGCATGTTACAGTTCCGCGTAAGATCAGCCTTTCCTAAGGCTGGACACACACAAACGGATGATCTGGTTAAGATTAGGTGTGAACACCGTAAACTCTCGACCAGATCACTCGTTCGACTCGCTATTTTCACTATAAAAAAGAGAATTCGCGTTGAATCAACAGTGATATCCATACTTCGACGCGATTCTCCTTATCTACCTCCTGATTCTATGACACCAACTGGCATGCAGTCATTAAGTCAGGGGTGAAACCCGAACCTTGATGACTTGTTCTACTCTCGTTGTCGGTTTTGCAAAACTCTCACCAAAGTCTCAATGAGTTCCAACGACGAGGGTCACATAATGGCCCAATGGATGTGTGCCGAACGCTCGAATTGGAGTGAGAGCTCTAAGCCAAAATGTGTACCCAAGTCCTTGAGAACAGTTGAATCACTTTGGGTAGTCGACATCTATCTAGCCAAGGCAATTTCTTCTCGATTTTATGTGTTTCGATTCTGGAACCCGCCGCCACCAACTCTGTGATTTATCGATTTTATGTGAATTTTATGTGGTTTTATGTATTTATGTGTATGATTTTTGGTGATTTACTTGCTTTTCGCTGTTCGCTTTGATCAACACGCACGACTCGCACTGCACATTTACCTCAAAACGCAAATAAATCGCTTGTATTATTCGCAATCGCTGCTTGCTAATCGCACTCGCAACCCTCAATCGGGATCGCTGCTGTGAAGAATAGGTGAATACGTGCAATATATGAAGGTCAATACATGCAAAATATAGTTGAATACATGTTTCGTGCTACGTGCTTATGTGCTTCTGTGCTTATGTGATTATGTGAATTTTGTGCCTATGTGATTTTGTGCCTTGATGTGTTCATGCGCTTTATAAAGTAGCTTTAGGCGAAATAGTACACTATACTCGACTTAATCGAAACCGTGTTTGAATCCCGCGACGATGTCTGTTTGCAGACAATGTCGTCATTTGGATCACACACCGCTCGCTCTGTTCGGCGTAACCATGATGATAAACGAATCGCTGCTCTCGTCGTTAAGCAAATGGCGAAAGTCATCCCACAAATTGTTAGTGAGCTGAACGAAAACACTAGCAAGTCCTCGAAGGAGTCCAGGACTGATACTCCCAAAACTACTTTTAGCTTCAAGCAGTTCAAAGCTTGCGGTCCGAAAGAATTTACCGGCGAAGATGGGCCTTTGGCCATGTTTCAATGGTTTGATTCAATCGAAGTCACCCTGCGCCAGAGTGGCTGTCCGGAAGACCTTCGCATTGTTAACGCCACCGGCGTCTTCCAATCCCAAGCTCTAGATTGGTGGACGGCCGAGAGAAACAAACGAGGGAATGATGCAGCTTTTGGGCTGACGTGGGACGAGTTGAAGGACATCATGATGCAAGAGTTCTGCCCTCCCCATGAACTCCAAAAGCTAGAGGATGAATTCTGGCATATCAAGCAGGATGGCGGAGATAACGCTGGTTTAACTGCTCGCTTCAAGCAGCTAAGTATCATCTGCCCTGGTCAGGTTACTACCCCCGAGATTACGATCAAGAAGTATATCCGTGCTCTGCCGGCTTGTGTTGCAGATTTTGTTCAGGCTGCGAAGACGAAAACTATTGAGGAAACCTACCTGCTCGCCGCTGAGATTAACGATGAGCGAGTCAGGGCTGGTTATTTCGATAAAGCCTCCAAGAATCTTCATCAAGTCACCGCTGCTCCCACCGCTGAAACCGCCGCCTCGCAATCTTCAAAGTCCTCCCGTCGCAAGAGAAAGAACAACAGCTCTAGCAACAAGAACTGTGCAGTTACTGCCGCTCCGATCCAAACCGTGCCTGCCCAACCGCAACCGCAACACCGCCAAGTAGCGGCGCCTGTGGTCAATGCACCGCCTGCTAAGCGTGTATACACTGGACCACACCCGCTCTACCCTACTTGTACCTATCATCACATGGTTGGAATCGCATGCCGGTTTTGTGTGCACTGCAACATGTATGGCCACTTCACCACTAACTGCCGTACCGGTCCACGCCAAGCCAAGCTCCAGCACCAGTTCAAGCTCAAGCTCCTGCTCTACCAGCTCCACAAGGACAGCAAGCAGCTCCTGCACCCGCTGCTCACGCAAGAGCTTGCTTTGCGTGTGGTGATCCCAACCACTTTGCAAACATCTGCCCCAACAGAGTGGTTAAGCAAGAGCCACAGCAGCAGCAGCAGCCAGCACCGCAACAGCAGCAGCAGCAGCCAGCTCAGCAAGCAGCCCACAGGCGCGTCTTCAACATCCACGCCCGCCAGGCTTAGGCAGATAACCACATTGTTAATGGTACGTTTCTCGTAAATGGTATATATGCTTCGTGTCTATTTGATACTTGAGCCGATAACTGTTTTGTATCATTCGAATTCGAAAGGCTCCTAAATCGTAAGCGCGTCAACCTCCCATCAACGTTCGACATAGAAGTTGCCACCGGAAGAACCGTCACAGTTAGTTCTGTTCTTCGTGACTGTATTCTCGATCTCAACGGTCACGTTTTCCCGATCAACCTTATCCCGATGCAACTTGGTAGCTTTGATGTCATAGTAGGTATGGATTTCCTTCGGGAGAATCATGCTGAAATTGTTTGCTTCGATAAAATGATTCGATTCTCTCTCGCAAACGGTGATCAATTATGTGTTTATGGCGATGTCGCTTCGAAGAAGTTACAACTAATGTCGTGTGTCTAAGCTGGCAAGTATCTCCGCAAGGAATATCAAGCTTACTTGGCGCACATCGTAGTAGCGGAGGAAAAGGAAGGAAAGACTCGAGTGAAAGATATTCCCGTTGTTTGTGAATTCCCCAATGTGTTTCCTGACGATTTACATGGTTTACTTCCCACTCGTGATATCGACTTCCGAATCGACCTCATTCCTGGAGCAAATCCTGTTGCTAGAGCGCCTTATCATCTCGCTCCTTCTGAAATGCGCGAACTCTCAAGTCAGCTCCAGGAGCTACTTGATAAAGGCTTCATTCGCCCTAGCACCTCTCCTTGGGGCGCGCCTGTCCTTTTCGTCAAAAAGAAGGACGTATCATTCCGGATGCGCATCGACTACAGGGAATTGAATAAATTGACTATCAAGAATCGCTATCCCTTGCCTCGAATCGATGATTTGTTTGATCAATTACAAGGTGCTACGTGTTTCTCGAAGATTGATCTACGCTCAGGCTATCACCAGTTACGAATTCAAGAGGAAGATATACCCAAAACCGCCTTTTGAACCCGATACAGTCATTTCGAATTTGTTGTTATGCCTTTTGGTTTGACTAACGCTCCCGCAGTATTTATGGATCTAATGAATCGCGTGTGTAAACCCTTTCTCGACCGCTTCGTCATCGTATTCATCGATGATATCCTGATCTATTCCAAGTCAAAAACCGAACACTCGCAACATCTACATTTGGTTCTTGAGTTACTCTAGGGAAACCGCCTCTATGCCAAGTTCTCCAAGTGTGAATTTTGGCTTGAGGAGGTTCAATTCCTCGGTCACATCGTCAATAATCAAGGAATTCATGTCGATCCTGCGAAGATCGAAGCTGTTAAGAGTTGGGTTACACCTAGGAACCCGTCCGAAGTTTGTTCTCTTCTCGGATTGGCGGGTTACTATCGCTGATTCATCGCTGACTTTTCGAAAATCGCTGTAACGATTACCTCGCTTACGCATAAGGACAAACCTTTTGTTTGGGGAACCGAATAGGAGGAGGCCTTTCAAACTCTCAAAGCTATGCTTTGTAACACTCCCGTGCTCTCACTGCCCGACGGAAACGATGATTTCATAGTCGATTGCGATGCCTCTAACCTTGGTCTTGTTTGTGTTCTCATGCAACGAGACAAGGTTATCGCGTACGCCTCTCGACAGCTCAAGATCCGCGAGAAGAATTATACAACCCACGACCTCGAGCTAGGTGCAGTTATTTTTGCGTTAAAGATTTGGCGACACTACCTTTACGGTACCAAGTGTACGATCTTCACCGATCATAGGAGACTACAACACATCTTTGACCAGAAAGAACTGAATATGCGCCAACGCCGATGGGTTGAACTCCTCAACGATTATGACTATGAGATTCGTTGTCACCCAGGCAAAGCAAACGTCGTTGCCGATGCTCTCAGTCGACGAAGCTATTTGCATAGCATTCGTAATTCTCAAGCCCAGCATAATCTCGAAGCTCTCATCCATGACGCCCAACATGCTTGCTTTACCGAACGTACTTTGAAGAAGGAAAGAATTCTTAACGACGACGCTCAACTCGAGAATAAATCGAATGGTATATTCCATTATCTGGACTGAATTTGGATTCCCAAGCGTACAAATCTGCGACAGATTCTGCTCGACGAAGCCCACAAATCTTGGTATTCTATTCATCTGTTGACACGGGATGCCTCGTAACATCATCTCTGACCGCGATGGTCGGTTTACCCCACGTCTTTGGGAAATGTTTCAATCTTCTCTCGGTACTACTCTCAATCTTAGTACTGCTTTCCATCCCCAAACCGACGGTCAGACTGAAAGAACAATTCGTACCGTTGAAGACATGCTTCCCTCGTGTGTCATGGATTTCAGTGGTAATTGGGACGCGCACTTACCTTTGGTCGAATTCTCGTACAATAACAATTATCACTCTAGCATCCAAATGGCACCATTTGAGGCATTATACGGAAGGAAATATCGATCGTCTATTGTATGGCACGAGATCGGAGACGCGCAAATTACCGGTCCTGAGCTGTTGCAAGAAACGACTGACAAGATCCTTAAAATTCGAGACAATCTACTGAAAGCTTGGAGTCATCAGAAAAGTTACGCCGATAGACGCCACAAGCCCCTTGAGTTTGACGTTGGCGATCACGTACTCCTAAAGGTTGCACCTTGGAAGGGGGTGATCAGATTCGGCAAGAAAGGGAAGCTCGCGCCTCGATATGTTGGACCCTTTAAAATTATGGAAAGGATTGGCAAAGTGGCCTACAGACTCGAACTACCGGAGGAACTTAATAATGTCCACCCGACTTTCCATGTCTCGAACCTCAGAAAGTGTTTAGCCGACCAGGAATTACATGTCCCTCTTGAAGATTTACAAGTGGACGAAACATTACACTTCGTGGAGAAGCCTGTCGAGATCATGGGCCAAGAAACCAAGGTACTCCGACGCTCACGCATTCCCATTGTGAAGGTTCGCTGGGAAGGCAAACGCGACACCGAGTTCACCTGGGAACTCGAAAGTGACATGAAGGCAAAGTATCCGCAACTGTTCGTTACGCTTGCTTCTTAAACTTCAGGACGAAATTTCCTAAAGTAGGGGAGGCTATAACAACCCAACTTTTTGAAGTCAAAGTACAAGTCAAACTCAAAGTCAAAGGAAGAAAAGATTGCTAATTGCGATCTGTCACTCCTTGCTTAATTACTGATTTGTGCTTCTTGGCTTGTAATCAATATTCTATTAAAATTGCTTTAGTTGTATTATGTGGAGTACTTGTTAAAAATCGAGGTTTAATCGCAGTTTAATCGATAATCGACTTATCGCTAATCGCTTTCGCAACTTGAATTATGTGTTCTGGATATTGTTTTACGTGTGTGTGCTATTATGTGTTACTTGTGCATGTTATGTTTATGTTGAGGTGATTAATCGCAAAACGCAATCGCAATTCTATCGCAACGCAATCTAATCGCAAACTCTAACCGCAATTTATTTATAGTGATTGTATGTTAGATATAGTAGCTAGATTATTTGTGTAACTAATAGGTAATACTATCGCACCGCTCACTCAAAACGCATCGCAACGCTCAGCACGCAAAACGAAACATCGAAACGCAATTTGCCGGAGCCAGTCGATCGAATGACTATCCGATCGGATGGCCATTCGAATGGATGACTATCCGATCGGATGGCCATCCAATCGAAGTGCCATCCGATCCATTCCATGTGCCACTTTCCTCTTTTGGAAAACCTATAAATACCCCATGTCACATCACCAAAGTGATGTGATAGCTCTCTCGTTCGAACAACACACTCAAGCCCTCTTTCCTCTCGATTTCGCGATATTCTTGTAAGTTTCTACCTCAAATCTTGTACTTCCATGATCTATATGCACGTCTTCATCTTTTTCACCTTTGAATCTTAACTTTTAATCGTAAAATCAGTGGATTTGAGGTGTTCTAGGGTGATGTCATCATGGAGTTCTTATGAACTTTAAGCTTTGGCCACATTCCACCAAGAACAACTCAGATCTACATGATTTCCACATGATTTAACACTATTTTCATCTAGATCTAAACATTTCAAGGTTAAAAGGGATTGGAAGATGGTTTTGTAACTTCCTTTCAACTCTTTTACACTCAATGCCTTCAAACTGATAGAATCGGAGCTCGTTCATGCCTTCTACTCGTTACTAGTTAAGTGTCAGTTTGAGATCTGGTTCCTATCAAAGAGATAACCGACTTCGGGTTGAACACGCACGAACCGTCACGAACAACCAACTGATCGGACTAGGGTGATTCCCATCCGATCCGATGGTCTGGGCTTGGTGGGGTTCCTGTTGTTTAATGCGTTGTCATACCGTCTCGAACAAACCGCAAAACTTAACAAGTTTCAAAACGATCGGATCGTGGGACGGATTGCCGTCCGGTCGGATTGCTATCCGATCGAACGCCAATCCAAACGGATTGAACTTGGTTTCCACACATAACATTTTTCATAATTTTCAATAATCATCAGTTCTAATGGATTGCCATCCGATCGGAAGACCATTCGATCAAATGACCATCCTGCTGTAAACTTGTTCTCACTAGAAATGTCTAGCCGATCGGATCGCCATCTGATCGAACGACCGTTCGATTGAATGACCTGAAAGGTAGAGATATTTCTCTGATTTTGAAATGCTACAACGAAAACTTCAAAGTCACATCATACACAAACACATCCATCCCAAACGAATGTCAATCCGACCGAATGGCCATCCGAACGGATGACCATCCGAACCGATTGACATCTGATCGAATGACCATCTGTTCGGATTGCCATCCGATCGGATGACCATTCTTCACTTGGTTTACTTTTCACCGTTTAACGCACCGTTCATTCGCTTATGCTATCGTTAACTGTTAAGGCTAATCTCTCAGTGTTGGTGCACTACATCTGTCGACTTCGTCTTGTATCGAGTCTTAGACTAGTTAGAATAGATCAGGGCATGTAGAAAGAGAAAATGTGATAGAGTTAGTGAGATTTCGCTTGAACATTTAGATGTTGAAGAGATTTCGCTTGAAGCTACTCAAGCGAAATCAACATGTTAAGATTTCGCTTGAGATGCTGAAGCGAAACCTTGATGTCTATATATAGGAGATCAAGGTCAAGCGAAATCATAAGTTGTTTTTGAAAGATTTCCATACCGAGGTGCTGCCGGTGTGAGAACTGATTGTAATTGCATTCATATCAATACAAATCAGTGTTAAAGTGAAGATTCAGCTGTTTTAAAGTCAAATACTTGTTTTCCGCACCTGTATTTGATAGAATTCCTCTGAACCGACTCGTTTAGGTCGCGAACACGGTCCTTACAATTGGTATCAGAGCTCAGGAGGAGGAGTTCTGCAAAATTCAGCCGAAATCGATCAAAATCTCTTACTTCTACACTTTATTTCATCAGTTCAGAAATTTTTCATGGTCAAAATCGATTCAATTTCTCACGGATTGTTTAAAAGTACAAGATAACAAACCCTTGAAAGTTTCACAGCAAAATTCGATCTAAAAGTGATCAAAATCGACCTTCGAATGGATGTCGCTTGAAGAACAAAGCTTTATTGGACGATTTCGCTTGAGATTTCAAGCGACACTTATCACTTCGCTTCAGGGTTCTCTCTTCAGGAAGTTTCGCTTGAAATATTTCGCTTCAAATATTTCGCTTCAGAGATTATCTGATTTCGCTTCAAGGTTTTCGCTTGAGGATTATTCAATTGGCAATTTCGCTTCAAAGGTTGTTCAGTTGATCATTTCGCTTGAAGGACACAAAGTGACTATTTCGCTTGAAAGAATCTGTTATTGAAACATGGACAACGATTTCCACAATGCGTTTGCAACACCATCTAGTTCATCTTCCATTGCTCAGAACATGAATTCAGAAAACGAAACGGGGACGACTCAGAAACCCCCGAAGCTTATGGGCATTGAGGAATACTACGGATGGAAAGATAGATTCGAAAACTGGGTGCAAGCAAATCATCTAAGATCATGGGAATGTATTCTGACAAAGTATGCTCTACCACGAACTGAAATGCAGACTGAAAAACAGCTTTCAGATCTTGGTAAGGAAGAACGGGAAATGTACCGAGCTGAAAAGATGATGATCAGTTTGCTTCAACAGGCCATCAAAGAAGACATCTTCATACTACTTCAACATGACAAAACATCACAATCAATATGGGATGCTTTAAAAATCAAGGTTGAAGGCAGTACAAGTATGATTAAAAGCAAGAAGGCATTGCTTAAAAAAGAGTTTGATTTGTTCACAAGTTTGCCCGGAGAAGATACGAAGAAACTTATTGAACGATATTGTCACTTAGTACGAACAATGTCGATGATGAACATCACAAAAGAAAATGAGGAATGGGTGGATAAACTTGCTGATGCGTTACCTCAGAAAGAGTGGGGAACTTATTTGATGATATTGAAGAATACCGGAGTTTATGATAGGTTGTCGATCTCTCAGTTCATTGAAAAGATTGAAAGTCAGGATTTGGAACAGCAGAAGATTGCAAGGATGAATAATCCAAGTGGTCAACAAGATGTAAAGATGTATTACAAGGGTAGTGTTCCAATTTCAGAAGCTGAGAAAAGTCCGAAAATTCAGACTGCATACAGTGTTGGGGATACTACAGAAAAGATTGATCAAAGCTCAAACAAAAGCAGCAGTGGATTCTCATCATATCCAAGTGTCAATCCAAAGACTTCATCAGAAAGCTTTCAGTCTCAAAGCACAAAGATGGGAAATGGTTGTGTGATTCAATGCAACATAGCTCTAAATCTTCCAGAAGGTCAAAGTTTTTCTGAAGATATTGCGAAAGATCATATGGCATTACTTGGTTCCGTGCTTATCTCATATGAAGGTTTAGTGGCTGGTCGAATTGGAAATCCTATGCTTACCAAAGAGGATTATGACCAGATTGATGCTGAAGAGATGGAACTAATGGATATCAAATGGTGTCTTGCAAGTGTTCTTAGACGTGCTGAAAAGTTCAAGACAATTACCGGGAGAAATGACTTTCTTGATGCTTGTGTTTCTACTTTAGGTTTTGATAAATCTAAAGTTACTTGTTTCAGATGCAGGGAAAAAGGTCATTTTAAGAGGGAGTGCAAGAACAGAGAAGTTAGTGGTGCTCAAAATCCTTTTGGAAAAGACGACTACTACCGGAAAGCCATTTATCAGCAAGTTGGTCAGACACAAGACTCACAGACGGCTCATGGTAGAAAAATTGAAGATTCAAAGAAAGGATGTTTGGTAGATTTCAACTGGAGCAACTACATATCTTCTAACAGCACAGCATGTTTAGTGGATCAAAATGATGAACAACTACCTGAAGGATTCAGCTGGGATATGTTTGTTGATGAAAAGGGGGATTTTAAAGCTTTCATTGCAAAGATTGTTAGAGAACCAGACTTGTTTGCTACCTGGATGAGATCAATTGGTGAAACAGTGAAAGAACAATCGATTACATCTGAAGAAAGTTCAGAAAGTGCTGATGCTGAGTCATTAAGTACAAATGAGAGTGTGCAAAATGATGATACTTCAGAAAAGGAAGTTGTTTTTGATCAAACACCATCTGATTCTGGTATATCAGAAGATGATTCTGACAAATCTATAGAGTTTGATCAAACACCGATTGAGACTAGCAGTGATGATGAGGAAGAGAAACATATTAATATTGCTAAAAGTCATCTTTCTCCTGAAAGTTTTCATTTCTATTTTGCAGATCGCATGGAGAAATTGAAGGAGAAACAAGCTGTAAAAGAACAACAACAAGACGTGAAGGTTGAAAATGTTGTTCAAACTGAAGAAGTTAAAATTGTGGATGAAGAAAAGGTGACTGAAGCTGAGAAGGTAAATGATGAAGAAAAGGTGATTGAAGTGGTAAAAACAATCGAAGTTGAGAAGATTGTTGAAGTTGAAAAGCCTTGCAAGAAATGTTTGGAAATTTGCAAGAGTTGCGAAGAAAAAGATGTGACTCTGTTTGATAGAGAAAAACTGATAGAAAAGTTACTATCTGACATCAGCTATGTGAAAGAATCGTATAGCGTGTTGAACAGAACAGTGACAGGTCTTCAAACAACGAATTCTGAAAGAGAAAAAGCTTTAACGATGACGAATTCTACATTAATGGCAAAGCAAAAGGCAATTAACCATTACATCGAAGAAAATGCTAATCTAAAGCAAGAGTTGGAGAAAGAAAAGATCGAGAATGAAAGGATCAGAAGGTTATTATTGAGTTATTCTTGTTCTGATTATGTTATTGATCGAGTTTATCCTACTATTGCAGGTTTTGAAGCATTTCAGGATGAAAGGACAAAGAATGATACTGGTAAGAAATCGACTATTAGATATAACAAGTGTCCGCCTCCTATCTGGGAAGGGTATTCTCCTAGAAAACCAAATGAGGAACAAGTCGAAAAAGCAGTCAATATAAAGTTAAAATCCGAGACAACTGATGTTTTACCAGATAACATTGACATCACATTTACCTCGTCTGATACTGATCATGAGTCTGAGTTAATAAAAAAGGTGGTAGATCAGGTGTTGGATACTGAGGAGGTGTCTGAGTCAAAGTCTGAGTCTGGGTGTTCAAGTTCGTCAGTCAAAAGTTCAAAGTTGTCGGAAAAACGAACTTACAGTAAAGAATTTTTGCTATCAAAGGCAAATTTGGATGATGAAACATTTGAAGTTGCATACACTTTAAATGATTCAGACAAATTATACTCTGACAAAGAATTTCCTATTAGAAGTGTTCGTTTTGATATGATCAAAAAGGTTTTTAAAATGACAGAAATTAATTTTTCTGAACTTAAAGATTTAAAATTTACTGAAAAATCTAAAAAATACACTTCAAGAGTTCAACAAAGGTTAAACAAGAAAAAAGGGAAAAATAATTACAATTCTGGTTCTAGTTTTCAAAAGAAAACAAATCAAAATTGTAGTTACAAAAAGAAAGGTCTTGGTTTTACTCCACCTGAAAATCGTAAAAATGAAAAATATGTTAGAGATTTTAAAACAAAATTGACATATGTTGCAGGAAAAAGCTATGAAGAAGAGTCAAATAGCTTATTTTGGAGAAAATCAAATCAGGAGTTTCTTGCTGAAAGAAAAAGAACAGGAACTGGAGTTTTTCATCCAATTGGAGTTTTTCAACCAAAAGACACAAGAACTTGTTTTCAATGCCAAGTTGTTGGACACATCGCTCACAATTGTCCAAACAAAGTTAACAAAAAACAGGGAGTATCTGAAAAACTTAAAGAAAAAATGGTTGAAAAGAATGATTCACCAACTACAAACTTCAAAACTTTTGAAAATTCAAAGAATGAAGTTGGTGAAAATTCTTAAAGATTGTACAAAAAGTATGCAAAAGAAAATCAAAAATGGATTGTTAAAAATTCAGATGTACAATCTGGCGATGAAACTGATTCCACAAAGTCAGATGAGCCACAAGTGGAGAAAAAAAATTCAGTGAATGATGTTGATATTCCATCACTGAACTTTGAAGAAATTAAACAAATAGTTGGTAAAGTGGAAATTTCAAATCAATTCTATTCTGATGAAAAGGAATTTGATGTTGAGAAAGCATTTAATGGAAATGTTAAAAAAATGTTTAAAAAAATGCTTGATGGGAGAGTAAAGGGGGTTAAAGATTTTTATGCAACTAAAAAAGCAACTTACAGCCCTACTGCCCAGGAATTGGAAGCCACCAAGTCTGAGAAGACTTGGGTGGAAGTTTGTTTTCCATGATAGTCTAAGGACTATGCCGGAGATCCCAAGTTGGTAATCGTGGATCAGGAATCGGCATCTTTTTTGAAAATTGTTTTTGTGAATGAATCTTGTAATAGTTAAATTTTGGCAAGTCATACTGCAGGAATCGCCGGAGCTTCCAGGTTGGTAAGTGCGAAGCAGGAATCGGCATTTTGATTGATAAAATGGTGATGTAGACGTAACATTCCTACAAGTGATATTGTGTTTCTACCTGTGGTAATTTTTACAATTGGTATAGAAAGTACATACATGCAAGTGGTAAATCAGGGACATTAATTTGTACTTGATCTGCTACAAGTGGTTAAGAATAGACAATGTGATGAACCACACCCCAAATCCACAAATGATTATATCATCAAAACTAATTTTCCGGAAAAATCATTTTGGTTAAAACAAACTTAAGTGTTTTGAAATCATAATGAGAAAATAGTTTTGTGATAGGGGGAGTTCTGATTGTTTATGCCGAGTAAATGGCGATTTGATGCGATTCGATATCAGTTGTCAAGTTTCTGTACAGTTTGTATGTTTCATTTGTGTAAAGAGTCTTAGTTTTCAAATTTCCTAAAATGTGTTTGCATTTTAGGGGGAGTAAAAATTTTCAGAAAATCCAAAAACATTTGAAAATTTGAAAAAGACAAAAACATGATAAAATTTAAAAATGAGTTTTTGTTGCATATAAGAGGAAATGATAGTACATCAGTGGACTATTACGACATGCTAAAGAAATGAAAAGATAAAATGTGATAAACAATCTTACTGCGGATATGTCAGTAGGTTTTTGCACATTTAGTAGATTGTGACGAGATATAAACCTAAATTTCAAACTTGCTTGTTCTGTGGGTTAACACAAACTTGGATATATAGGTAACCCCTGAAATCTTGTTTGAAAGGTCCCTTATTCTGAGATACTAGGTCTTTATGCTCAGTGATATCTGGGGTATTATCCCGGGACTTCTGATTTTGCGGAAGCAATGGCCTAGTCCCCGGATAATGCTTTCTGCATTTGCTTGAAATATAGCTCACCCTCAGCTAAAAATGATGAAACATTGAAAAATGCTAATCATGGCTATTGAAACAAAAGATCCTCTAAAGGGGACACACCAAAAGTCGAAGCCGTCATCTCTCTGCGTATCGAAAGATCGACCTGAGCTCTCACGGCCCTCGCACTATAATTTATTCCCCTGACAGATATCATCTGTGGTATACTCACCTGTAAGACTGAATATTGGGATCTGGATACGGGAGTATATTCAAGTAGTGGGACACATGAATAAGTTTAAGTTGCTTAAAACATTAACATCGTATCTCTGATCAGTTGAACTTTGTGTGAGAATTTAAGTGGACAAATATACTGACTTTCTAAGTAAATTGTTTAGAACTTAATATGAAATGAAGCTTAACGGTGTTAGTGATATGTTTCATAAACTGATATGATCCTCTTGCACAAACTCACAAAAATATTGTTTGTAAATATTTCTTTATTGCATTCCTTTACAATCAAAAATTACAAAAAGATTTTAGTGTGTTTTAGCATAAATTTAAAAAAAAATCAAAAAGATTTTCGACAACTGATATTGGAAAGCTGATTGTCAAAATTTCAAGTGCTAAACATGATGACTTGGTTGTGAGGGGGAGTGAATCTTAAAATGTCAAAAGGTTTGTTAAAATCCTACAATTTTTATTAAAAAACCTACATTTGGTTCATCATTGGTTTGTAATATGAGAGAGAGTTATATGATTATATCAGATTGTTGGTGCATTTAAATTGTTAAATTTAGAAAATTTATTTCTGGGTTAAGATTGTTACAGGTGAGCCAGGTTAATTCATTCAAAGCTTACAAAAGTCAGACTCTGATCATGAATCTAAAAGTTTGCTAGCTGCTGATGCTGATGAACTTAAGGAATCAAGAGATCTGATCAAGAGAATTAGATAAAAGCCAGGCAATGATCCTGTAGACAAAATTTGAATCAGACATCGATCCTGATACAGATGTTGCTGAAGAACAAATGAATGCCAGCAAATTGTGATGGGGAGTCTGATAGAGCCAGCGATTCTGGAGGAGAAGATAGAAAGAGAAAAGCCCAGAGACTGATCAAGACTGAAGATGTGAAGACACAGTTTTTGTTGTGACTCGATAGTCGACTCGTCAACATCTGAGGGGGAGTCTGTTGGTGCACTACATCTGTCGACTTCGTCTTGTATCGAGTCTTAGACTAGTTAGAATAGATCAGGGCATGTAGAAAGAGAAAATGTGATAGAGTTAGTGAGATTTCGCTTGAACATTTAGATGTTGAAGAGATTTCGCTTGAAGCTACTCAAGCGAAATCAACATGTTAAGATTTCGCTTGAGATGCTGAAGCGAAACCTTGATGTCTATATATAGGAGATCAAGGTCAAGCGAAATCATAAGTTGTTTTTGAAAGATTTCCATACCGAGGTGCTGCCGGTGTGAGAACTGATTGTAATTGCATTCATATCAATACAAATCAGTGTTAAAGTGAAGATTCAGCTGTTTTAAAGTCAAATACTTGTTTTCCGCACCTGTATTTGATAGAATTCCTCTGAACCGACTCGTTTAGGTCGCGAACACGGTCCTTACACTCAGCGCTCCCTTCAATCCAAGAGAGTGTTTAGTTATTAAGCACTATTTGTGAGTATACTAGACCCCTTTTTGCTTTACGCACTTTTGGGTGTTACATACGTTACTTATTCTAAATCATATCGATCACACCACGCAAATACTTTTATACGCTGACCGATACTGCATGTTATACGTGTTACTCGATGAATGCTCGTATGTTATGTTTACACAGTGATTGTTGCCTGACGCCTTAGCAACGATAGAACTATAGTTTGGACTCAGCACCTGTCGTGGACATGGGTTGTTAAGGTTATTTCTTCACGTGTCACAGTGGTGATATGTGTTGCACATTCTACAACTCGCAGTCATGTCTGTGCATATTTCATTGTCGATAACCTACTAGCTTCACATTATACATGTTACATGCTGGTTATGCGTAAACGCTTTCGAACTCTATTATTACTATTAAACTTGTATGCTCACCTTTACACTATGTGTATTGACCTCTATTTTAACGTATGTGACAGGTGCTTAAGATGCTAGGAATGCTGTGCTTTGGTGAATCAAGGTAGGGGTCTTGTTATGTCACGCTAAATCTGAGTTGTCGGAACAGTGTTTGTTTTTGAGACAATTATTTGTAATAACTGTTTTATTTGGATATGTTGTGGTATGGGACATGACGTTTAAATATCTGGTAATTAATAGTTGTTATGGATACTCAAGGACAATCTGTTTCGCTTAGTTCCGCGCCCCGATGTTTCCGCCATCGGTTGGGGTGTGACAACAACGCCACCACCGCTTCCCATTTTTTAGATACTATACTGCACTAAATCAATCACCACCACTTTTTCCACAAACCCAAAACATATCCCAAACCCAAATCATACCCGAAACCCAACCACTTCCTCAAGAGGTGGACACGTATGAAGGCACCATAAGAAGAGCGAAAATGTGGAACGTTCTCCCAAAACGATCAAGTGGTGGACGCCTACCGAAGAAATAACATTGGCACTAGTATGGCTCGATGTGTCAAAGGATCCGATTATTTGTAAATTTTTTCTCCATTAACTATATATATATATAGGTACGGGATCAGGATAAAACGCACTAAAGTGTGAGAACGGATCCTGGCCTATCACGTGGCGCGCGATATAAATAGGGTGTAGGGGATTTTTTGTCATTTTATCTTCCGCTTTTCCAATTCAGTGTCACAATACTGCTTCATTTTTGGCGTTAACCAAATTCAATAATTACCTGGCGTTTTAATGGTTTCATTGTATTAATATTTTGGTGTTTATGGCATTTCCAAATCGTTGGCCATTGGAACCCCAAAATATCTCTCTGAATGGCTTCATCCATACTAAGTATGGGCATGACTTTTTAGGATGATGGCCCATTGTTTGTTCTTAGATTCAATGACGTTTAGATTCAATGGCGTTTTAGACAAGATGGCCCATTGTTCTATTATTGTTTATATATTTTTGGCGTTTGTGGTATCTTGGCGTTTTACAAGCAGAAAATTATATTACAACCATATGGGAAAAAATAGAAGCGAAAAAAATAAATTAAAAATCCTAGTCGGATCTTTCTTCACAATTTTCACTGTTATCAGTCTCTCTCTTCTTTAATACTACAGGAACTGTCACCAAATATATGGCGTTTTTATCTAAAACTTAACAAACCCATCTGTCTGATTATTTTGTTTGTTCGTTTTGTTGAAGTGGCTTTGTGGATGTCTGGGGGACATAGATCGATGCTGTGTGAGTGGGTTTTTCGCTTTGCTCTTCAACTTTATCTTCATCTTTATAATCATCCCACTCTTCAGTGTCATTGATCTCTTCTCCTCATCCAAGCCTTCTTCAAGAACAAAGAACACAAAATGACATATGACTGTCATCAGACTCTTTTTCTTGAAGATTTGTGCATCTCATGCAGCAAAATCTAACTGAGTTACTCCCCTCACCTAACAATCCATTCAGTGAAACTTCACGCAGAACATACTGAATATCCAAGAAAGCATGTTAGCCATCTTTGATTTTTTTAAAATTTTTGGTGTTTTACAGTGAGTGGTATTTAGGAACATTGGCGTTTGTTTTTTTGGTGTGATCAAATGGAAGTTGCTGAGAGGTATCATTTTATAGGATGTCTTTGGCGCGTAGTTTAGGCGGGGTATTATTATAATAAAGTATTCCTCGTTTCAGTTACTGTTTGTAATTACTGTTTTTGATAAGCTTTATCTCTGAAGTTTGTAACACGTCCCATCTTTCAAGTTTGGCGTTTTATATTTTAATATAATAATTGTTGTTAAAAATAAAGTTTCTGTCGCTTCAGTTTACTGTTTTGTAGTTACTGTTTCTAGGTACCTTTTCGAGATTTTGGCGTTTTGTATTTTTAATGAGGTTTTATATAAAGATGGCACTTTGTTCTATTCTCTTGTAACTTGTTTTTTATACTTTTTTTTAAAAGTTTTTTATAATACTTGTCCAAAGTAATTTTATTATAGTTTGTCTATGTGGGCGTTTTCACAAGCATTTGTCTATGTGGGGTTTTTATTATATATGGCGTTGTTATTATATAACAATCAACTGAAAAAGAAAATTAAAAAAAAATATAAACAATTTATCTTTCAAATCTTCACTGTCACCAGTCTCTTTCTTCTTTTGAAAGATCTTCACTGGCTTTTTTGACTTTCGTATGATTCATTTTGTTTTTTTTTTGTTTTTGAAGTAGCTTTTTTGTCGCCGTTTGGAAGCACAAATGACATGAGTTTTTTTTCGAAGTTCATTTTTATCTTTATCTTTATCTTTATCTTCAACTCACTCATCAGTGTCATTCGTCTCTTCATGCCATTCAAATATTCATCAAGAACAAAGCATAGAAAATGACATAAGTGTGACATCAGCCTCTTTTTCTTGAAGATTTGTCCATCTTATTCAGCAAAATGTTATTGAATTACACCCCTCAGCTAACAATCCATTTGGCAAAACTTCCCATAGAACAATATTGAATATCCAAGGAACGGTGTTTGATTTTTTAACTTTTTGGCGTTTTACCGAGAAAAAGAACGCCACTAAATAAAAGTACCTTAAACCTCTAAATTTGGTCATGCTAAACTCAATAGTGTTTTGCTGTATGAGATGGACAACATTGTTAAACCTCAGTTAAGAAAGATGTCTAACAATATTGTCCAACCCATACATCTAAACTTTATTGAGAACAAAACTGAATCTAAAAGAAATGACGTTTTTGCAATTTTGTGGCTTTTGTATGTTTTCGCGTTTATAATTTGGATGAAAGTTGGGGATAAAGTCAATAAGATTTTACTCAATGAGATGGACAATATCCTCACTTAAGGATTTTTGTCCATCACATTGAGCGAAACCTTACCGACAACCAAACTGAATTTCAAAGGAACGTTTTGTGTTTAGGAATCTTTGATGTTTGGGTTTTTTGGCGTTTCTAAGATGAATGGTATATATTAAATATGACGTTTTTGGGTTTGGTGTGTTTAATGGAATGTCTGAGATGTTGTATATATAGGTTGTTTTTGGCGGGATTTTATTATAATAAATGCTAGTAATTAAGTCCCGTCGTTTCAGTTACTGTTTGTTCAGCTTTATCGTTTAAAAACAAAGTTTGGCATTTTATATCTAATGGCGTTTAGATTAGGATGATGTGTGCTATGTAGGTTAAGGCGAGATTTTTAATGGCGTTTTATTCATGAGTTTGGCGTTTTGTGCAGAGAAGTAAAAAGACCTTTTTACCCTTAATGAAGCGCGTCACACTAATAAAAGTGATGTTATTTACGAAAATACCACCGCGTCATCTAGTCCATAGATTGTTTTGATCTGACGATCCATAACCGTTCTCTCAGTTCTCACACTTTTTACCGTTTTCTCTAAATCCTGACCCTATATATATATGGTCAGGATTTAGGGAAACCAGTGAAAAGTGTGAGAACAGTGAGAAAACTTATGGATCATCCGATCAAAACAATCTATGGACTAGATTGGCACGGTGGCATTTTCATAAATAATATAAATTTTATTACGTGGACGCGCTTCATTAAGGGTAAAAAAGGTAAAACACTCTTTCTTACATAAAAAGCCATTGAAATATAAAACGCCAAGTAAATACAAAACGCCAATTTTATTACTGCGCAGTTTTTTCTGTGTTTTAGTTAATGTCTTAGCCTACAAAAACGCCATAAAACATAAAATGCCATAATATATAAACGCCAAGCCTTACATTCGGATAGTTGTTAATTGCATTTATTGTTATAAAAATATCCCGCCTAAACGACGCACCAAAAACATCCTATAAATAGAAACGTCTCAGCACCTTCCGTTGATCACACCAAAAAACACACACAAAACACAATGGTTCCTAAATACCACTCACTGTAAAACGCCAAAAGTTAGAGAAATCAACGATGGAAAACATCTTTTCTTGGATACTCAGTAATGTTCTGAATGAAGTTTCGCTGAATGGTTTGTTAGGCGAGGGGAGTAAGATTTTGCTGCATGAGTGTGACAACTCGTATTTCAAGGGCCTTTTCTTTGAGCTTTGATCTAACTTATATGTACGCTACTTGAATAGTTGATATGTTGATTGTAATTGAATGTTTACGAGTTTGTTTATGTATATGTGTTATGTGAATGCTATATGTATGAGTGCACAATATTAATCCGATCGCATAACACCCTTCGGGTCGCACACTCACCCACAACCGCACACTTCCTTTCTCTCGTGCTTTTACCCTCGGCCCAACCTATTCGAGCCCAAAGCTGGGTCCGGCCCAGCTCTTGTTGATGCGTATACAACACAAGGATTGGTGTGTAATCCCCATAATTTAGCAAAACACAAAAACACAAAAAACCCTAACCTCTCTACTCTCCCTCTCGAAACCGACGACGAGAACTTCCTTCGAAATCTCGGTCGGATCGCAGTTCATTGCTCCCTCTCATTCCGACACTTGTTGACATACAAACTTCCGGTTAGTATCTAGTTTTGGTTTCGACTTGTGCTCTTTATTTGATTTCAGCCATGTACTTATGTGTGAGTGTATGAAAAGTGTTATGATTTAGGGTTGTTTAATGAGATGTGCTAGTTGGAATAACTAAGCAATCCGATCTAAATTAGATGTGGACGATATTGTTAAACTGCCGTAATAGTTTAGTGGTGAATTACGGTTCGATGAATTGATATGACGATATGCATGAACTAGGGTTGTAATTATAATCTTTGTTAATGATGTACAATAGCAAGAATTGGTTTATGATTTAGGATCGTTGATGATAAAGGTTTGCCGATATAATCATGTTGTTTGATCCGATTGGAATGATGATTATGTGATAATTGCTGTTAATGATTAGAGGGTAATTAGGGTTGTATGAATATGTATATCTGCTGATTAAATGATTGCTGTTTGATCTGATTGAAACATGCTAAAATTAATAACTGATGTTACGAAAATAATGGACAATCAAAGAAGGAAATCAATTACATATTCTCGGTTTCGACTGAGGTTGCGAGTCGAAATCCCTTGGTTTCGGCTCGAGACCAAACCTTCACAAAACAAGTGAACTCGAGACCAGCATAGTTGCGGGTCCGGTTTCGACTCGAGACCTAACTCAAGACCCCGAGGTTTCGACTAGTGCTTCATGACTCGAAACCTGCCTGATCTCAACTCGAGACCTTTTGACTAAAACCTGAGACCGCTTGATCTCGACTCGAGATCTCTGGTTGCGAGTCAAGACCTCATGGTTTCGACTGGGGTCCCACTCGCAACGTATGTTTAACTGGGCTGCATTTCATGAGACTCACACACTTTCAACAGGCCCATATACTAGGGCCGAACACTTAAACTATGAACCTGGTACTCATGAATGTGAACGTTGACGAACTGATATGTTGTACGTGTATGCTGTGAACCTTGCTTGTATGCAACGTGTTAGAATACGTGTAGGACTATGTGTTTACTACTTGAATATGAACCTGACTTGTATGGTAACCACAATAGGATGTGGTTGACCACATTAGCTCAAGTGACCATTATCTGCCGAGCTAATCTAAGGCGAGTTCACACTTTTCTTAAAAGCATGTGATTCCCGGTGGTTTGGGAATGGGAAAAACAACAACTATCCCCCTTGGGTGGGATGCAACCCGCGTATTCTCCTTGGGTAGAATACGTATAACCTCGTCTCCTTGTGACGGACAGAAACCGTTATTTATATTACACGTCTTAAGCGGACTAGACGGAACTCTATCTTAAAGTCCCCACTCATTTTTATACCGACTTAATTGCCGGGCCAATGGTGAAATGGGTATTAGTTAAATAGAGCTATTAGATTTCACAAGCCTCACACCTTGCCGCAGAGGACGGGAGTGGACTAATATACTTGGGCACTTGGTCAAAGATGATAGACATTGACTTGGGGCATTAGTCGGTCTGGTACGGGTCTAGTGGTTTAAAACAGTTGGGTAGCTCCCCATGGCATGTTTTTATAAAGAACAAAGTAATTGGACAAACTTATGGTTTTTGGAACAGTACTAAACAAAACAACGGTGAACTCGCCAACGTTATGTTGACACACTACTGCATGCTTTGCAGGTCGTTAGGTATATGGCTGGAGCTTGCACGAGGAGTGGATGTTGTGGCAGGGAACCAACTGTTGGGTTCCTAGTATTAAACATTATGCTTTTGAAATATTAATGGGTTTTCAAACTTTATGCTTCCGCTAACACTTAAACTTGGTTTTGGGATATTGTTTTCGTGAATACTAAACGTTTTGATTGTGATGGTTTTACTTTAATTTACTTATCGTTCAGTATGATGAGTGGTATGATCCTGGTCAGTCACACGCCTCACGGCAATACTCCGCTTGTGGATTTTGAGGGTGTGACAGATTGGTATCAGAGCCATTGGTTATAGTGAACTTGGTTTTAAAAAAAGGGAAAATCTTTTTGACAAAAACCAGACTATAACCTGCTCAGCGCTCAACGATCCACAACAACACTTCACTCCATGTGCAAGGCTCAACACTTTAGGTGGTATGATTTATGGTTATATTGCATACTTGATAGTTTACTTTTACATGGTGTGTTGCTTATGGTATGCATGGTTAGGGTAGTAGCATGGTGTCTATTAGCCCTAATGTGCTCACTTTGACACACGACCCTTTATATGAAATCTTATGTACTCACTCTCTTCTGTCATTCCTTTTACACCTCTGCGTCGTCATTCTCATTTGTGTTTTCTGGATGTGAAGATCATGAGTGGACGCAACGGAGGACGTAGTGGTGGTATCAACTTGACATAGGCTTAACTGACGGCCTTAATCAATGAACGGGTTGCTGAAGCTCTAGCACCCCAACCAGGAGGTAAAGCCTGCCATTTCGACCTATCCTAGGATGTTTAGATCCTACCCTCCTGACATTTCATCATTCTTAACCTTACTCCTTCCTTCTCGTGCGACAGGTCAACCTGCTCAGCCTTGAGCATGTACGTTCAAGACTTTCATGGATTGTCGACCTAGTTGTTTTGGTAAAAAATTACCTAAGCAATTTAGTGATCAAATTAGTTTTGTGAGGTTGTGTGCTAACAATGTGTATTGAAAATATTTTGGTTTAGTTGTTTGCAAAGAACAGTTTCAGGATATAGCTCAGGATACCGAGCTTTATCAACAATCAAACAATGAGCAGAAAAGTAAACGATGACACGAGATGTACGAGGAAAGCCCTTGATCAATCTAGTTCGCCGGCACAAAACCTCGGGAGCTGACAGTCGTAGCTACCTTGTTCTTCTTATTACTTCAAATGTCAGGATACAGTGCAGGATATTATACGGATCAGCTAAGTGTTACAATGAATTTCAAGTGTGAGTGTTCGTGAATGCGAGTGATTGCAGCTTATAGAGAGCAAAAGTGTGTGTGAAAAATTGTGTGTGTCTATCGATCCGTACATTCCTTTTTATAGTGAAATAGAAACAACAAACTATCCTATAAAACCGGGATGCTGTGAATATTCCCTCTAGAACGTTGGAGACCTCTTCTTCCGTCTTCAGCGTTCCCTTTTCGAC
This sequence comes from Helianthus tuberosus, assembly GCA_030545235.1. NCBI lineage: Eukaryota > Viridiplantae > Streptophyta > Magnoliopsida > Asterales > Asteraceae > Helianthus > Helianthus tuberosus. The sequence continues at coordinate 9,203 of JARYGA010008693.1, read as the reverse complement.
TAATTAGTCCGAGTCTTCAAGAGAACAAGTCCATTTGAATGTTACAAGCTTGCCATCCTAATCTGCACGTGAACAATTAGTAACCACCAGGATACTGGATCAAGATGTTACCAATATCCTGATCCGGTATCCTGGTCACAAACAAAAGTAATAAAGTCAGGATATAATTCAGGATATGGATTCAGAAAACCACCCATAACAATTGTCCCCAAAATATATCTGTTGGAATTCTAAATTCAAACGGATATATTTTAGAACTTATCGCTTGGATCGAAGCAATTAAGTTTATTAGACGCTTGAAGTGACAGTGTGCAACTTCCCATGCGATTTTTACTCAATGCCTATCTATCTCGCCCCTGTATCTTCTCACTTTCTTGTTGATAATCAACCACTTTCCTCAGAATTCTTAGGTATTTTCTCTTCTCCTTTCTCTCAAGATTCTCTCTGCTTAACTTCCTTGATGGCCACCAGAATCCAATCTCATTCCGGCGAATCAACCTCATCGTTTGCTAACCAGAATCCGCTCAAACATCCCGAGAAGGAGGTGTGCTCTTTTGATAACACCGACATCATCGCACTGAGAGCCTCTGGCACTTTTTTCGACAGGGCGGTAATTCGTCCATTTGACCGGAGTCTTCGGTCAGACGTATCGTCCGAAGAATGGATCTGCTTTTCAGCATACCCTTTCTCTCTTGGCCTTCGCTATCCTTTTCCTGAATTCATCATGCAATTCTTTCGTACCACCGGTCTTAGTTTTGCCCAAACAATGCCTATGGTTTGGAGAGTACTAATCGTGCTTAACCAGATCAAGGCCGTTCACGTTCTTGACCTTTGCATTGAGGATATCCCAATCGCTAACCGTCTCCGTTCACACGACAATAGCCGTTTCTTGCTTTTTTCAACCTCCAGCAATCCCCTCATCCTCAAAGTAACAAGGAACGAGGATGGGTGGCAACATAAATTTTTCTTTGTTAGGCAGGACTCCATTACCGAAGGTGATAGCCTTCCGGTGAAATGATTGACTTCTGGTAGGGTTTAGGGTTTTATGTTATCCCCAAATATATCCTAATGATGTATCCTAACAACGTATCCTGCACTAACACCCTTATGTTTTTGTGTAGCAAACTTCAAAGAGTTGGCTCCTCCCACTGAAGAATCCGAAGAGAGAATCAAAAGGATCTACCAATTGCCTGAAAGTGACAGAACCTTCTCATTGCACCTTCCAAGTTCAAGTCAATAGTCTTCATCGGACATGTCTGGTAAGGATCATATAATTTTCCACGTATTTAATTAGTTAAAAATAAAATAAGAGTAGAGATTTAGATTCTTTCCCTGTTATGCAGCACCAACCAAGATTCCGGAAGCCTTTGACCTGGAGGAGTTGGACAACTACCCTGGCCCTGTTCAAGTGAAGAAGGAACCCAGCAAGTGTCACACCCCAATCGATGGCGAAAACATCGGGGCGCGGTACTGAGCGAAACAGATTGTTCAAGAGAATCCACAACAACTATTATATTACCGAATCTTTAATGTTAATATCCCATACTACTAACAGATAAAGTAACAGTAATTATTACAGATAATTGTCTCAAAAACAAGCAAACTGTTCCGACAACTTAGATTTTATTAGGTTTGTTTCTAGACTCCATCCTAGCGTGATTCCAGCAAGTAACAAGCAAAGCATCCTAAACACCTGTCACATACGTTAAAGAAGAGGTCAATACACATAGTGTAAAGGTGAGCATACAAGTTTAATAGTATAATAGATAGCGAAAGTGAGTTTACGCATAACCAGCATGTAACATGTATAATGTGAAGCGAGTAGGTTATCGACAATGAAATATGCACAGACGTGACTGCGAGTTGTAGAATACGCAACACATATCACCATTTTGACATGTGAGAAAAGCCCATAACAACCCCTGTCCACGACAGGTGCTGAGTCCAAACTATAGTACTATCGTTGCTAAGGTGTCAGACAACAATCACTGTGTAAACATAACATACAAGCATTCATCGAGCAACACGTATAACATGCAGTAACTGTTAGCGTATAAAAGTGTTTGCGTTGTGTGATTGATGTGATTTGATATAAGTAACGTATGTAACACCCAAAAGTGCTTAAAGCAAAAAGAGATCGAGTATACTCATAGATTGTGTTTAGTAAATAAACACTCTCTTGGATTGAAGGGAGCGCTGGGGGATTAGCCTGAACAGAACGATAGCGTAAGAGATAAACAGTGCGTAAAACGATGCGAAGTGACTGAGTGACGAAGGGACATCCGAACGGATGGCAATCCGAATGGATAGTCATCCGGTCGGATGTCCATTCTGTCGGTTGGCCTTTCGTTTGAGATGTATGTGTTTGTGTATGATGGCTTTGAAGTTTTCGTTGTAGCATTTTGAAAACAGAGAAGTATCTCTACCCTTCAGGTCGTTCGATTGAACGATCGTCCGGTCGGATGGCCATTCGGTCGGATGACGATCCGTCCAAGCGAGACATTTCGTAGAGAACAAGTTCACAACAGAATGGTCATTCGATCGGATGGTCATCCGATCGGATGGCCATTCGCTGGCTTTGATAATCTTTGGAAACTTGTGAAAACTTAAAGGGCTTGGGACTAGGAGTCATCCGATCGGATTGTCGTTCGATCAGATGGCTATCCGATCGGACGGCAGTCCATTTGGTGACATGTTCGTTTTGAAATTTGTTAAGTCTGGAAGTTTTGCGGTTTGATCGAGGCAGTTTGGCAACGTGTTAAACAACGGGAATTCCGTCAACTCCAAGTTGTCCGTTCGGACGGGAATCACCCTATTCTGACCAGTTAACTGTTCTTGATGGTTGTTCATGTTCAACCCGCTAAGTCAGTTATCTTGTTGATAGGAATCAGATCTCAGACCGACACATCACTAGAGAATGAGTGAAAGGCCTGAATGAGCTCCGATTCTATCGGTTTTGAGTGCATGAGTGTAAAAGAGTTGAAAGAAAAGTTATGAAAACATCTTTCAATCCTTCCACTCTTGAAAGTGTTTAGATTTATTACGAAATCAGTGTTAAAACATGTTGAAATCTCTTAGATCTGAGTTGTTTTTGGTTTAATGAGGTCAAATCTTGAAGTTCATAAGAACCCCATGATGACATCATCCTAGAACACCTCAAATCAGCCGATTTCATGGTTAAAAGTGAAGATTTGATGGTGAAAAAGATGAAGAAGTGTGTGAAGATCAAAGATGTACAAGATTTGGGTTGAAAACTTACAAGAATCGCGAGAAATCAAGAGAAAAGAGGGCTGGAACGTGCTGGTCGGATGAGAGAGCTGTCACATCATGAACAGTGATGTGACAGGGCTATTTATAGATTGCCAAAAGAGGAAAGTCGGTGCAGTGAGGTGGGACGAAGTGCGGTTCGATCGGATGGAGGGTGTGAGTTGGTTTCCGACTTTTCGTTTTATGCATTGAGCATTGCAATGTGTTGCGAGTAAGCGAGGCGATAGTATTACCCATTAATTACATAAATAACCTAACTACTAATTAACCTAATACAATCCTTGAATCTCGAGTTTGCGATGAGATTGCGTTGTGATAGAGTTGCGTTTGCGATTAAATACCTCAACATAAATATATCATGCACAAGTAACACATAATAACACACGCACGTAAAAACAATATTCGTAACCTAACATTCGAGTTGCGATGTGATAGCGATGCGATTAGCGATTACACTGCGATTAAATAGCGATTTATTAACATGTACTCCACATAATACAACTAAAGCAATTTAAAATTAGAGTATCAATTACAAGTCAAGAAGAACAATCAATAATTAAGCAAGGAGTGACAGATCGCAATTAGCAATCTTTTCTTCCTTTGACTTTGACTTTAACTTGTACTTTGACTTTCAAAAGTCGGGTTGTTACAGCCTCCCCTACTTTAGGAAATTTCATCCCGAAATTTGAGAAGCAGGCGCAACAAACAGTTGCAGATACTTTGCCTTCATATCACTTTCGAGTTCCCAGGTGAACTCGACGCCACGTTTGCCTTCCTAGCGAATCTTCACAATGGGAATGCATGAGTGTCTGAGTACCTTGGTTTCTCGGCCCATGATCTCGACAGGCTTTTCCACGAAGTGTAATGTTTCGTCCACTTGCAGATCCTCAAGAGGGACATGTAACTCCTGGTCGGCTAGACACTTTTTGAGGTTCGAAACGTGGAAAGTCGGGTGGACGTTACTAAGTTCCTCCGGTAGTTCGAGTCTGTAGGCCACCTTACCAATTCTTTGCATAATTTTAAAGGGTCCAACATATCAAGGCACGATCTTTCCTTTCTTGCCGAATCTGATCACTCCCTTCCAAGGAGCAACCTTTAGGAGTACGTGATCGCCAAAGTTAAATTCAAGGGGCTTGCGGGCGTCTATCGGCGTAACTTTTCTGACGACTCCGAGTTCTTAGCAGATTGTCTCGAATTTGGAGGATTTGTTCAGTCTTTTCTTGCAGTAACTCCGGACCGGTAATCTGCGCATCCCCGATCTTGTGCCACACAATAGGAGTTCGACATTTTCTTCCGTATAATGGCTCAAATGGTGCCATTTGGATGCTAGAGTGATAACTGTTATTGTACGAGAATTCGACTAACGGTAAATTCGAATCCCAATTACCATCGAAATCAATAACACACGAGCGAAGCATGTCTTCGAGGGTACGAATTGTGCGCTTAGTCTGACCGTCGGTCTGGGAATGGAATGCGGTACTAAGATTGAGAGTAGTACCGAGAGCAGATTGAAACGTTTCCCAAAGATGCGAGGGGAATTGACCATCACGGTCGGAGATGATGTCACGAGGTGTCCCGTGTTGACATATAACTTCGTCGGTATAGATTCGTGCTAATTGTTCTACCTTATAGTCTTCCCGTATCGGTAGAAAGTGAGCGGATTTGGTAAGACGGTCAACGATAACCCAGATGCTGTCGTGACCTGATGGCGTGCGCAGAAGTTTCGTTATGAAGTCTATAGCTATACTCTCCCATTTCCACATCGGGATCTCGGGTTGTATGAGTAAGCCAGAGGGGCGCTGATGCTTAGCCTTGACCTTCGAATAAGTCATGCATTTTGAAACATAGATGGCGATATCCTTTTTCATGCCCGGCCACTAGTACTTGTAGCGCATGTCTTGGTACATCTTATCGGCACCAGAATGGAATACCGTAATTTGTGGGCTTCATCTAGCAAGATCTTTCGCAAATTGGTGTGCTTAGGAATCCAAATTCGGTCTAGATAATGGAATATACCATTCGATTTATTCACCAGTTGTTCGCCGTCATTGATGATCCTCTCCTTCTTCAAAGTACATTCGGTAAAACAAGCATGTTGGGCGTCACGGATGAGAGCTTCGAGATTGTGTTGGGCTAGAGTATTACGAACACTATGCAAATAGCTTCGTCGACTGAGAGCATCGGCGTTGGCACATATTCAGCTCTTTCTGGTTAAAGATGTGTTTTAGGCTCTTATGGTCGGTGAAGACCGTACACTTGGTACCGTAAAGGTAGTGTCACCAAATCTTCAACGCAATAACAACTGCACCAAGCTCGAGATCGTGGGTTGTATAGTTCTTCTCGTGGATCTTGAGCTGTCGAGAGGCGTACGCGATAACCTTGTCCCGTTGCATGAGAACACAACCGAGACCGAGGTTAGAGGCATCGCACTAGACTACGAAATCGTCGTTTCCGTCGGGTAGCGAGACCATGGGAGCATTGCAAAGCATAGCTTTGAGAGTTTGAAAGGCCTCCTCTTGTTTGGTTCCCCAAACAAAAGGTTTGTCCTTGTGCGTAAGCGAGGCGGGAGGTACAACGATCTTCAAGAAATCAGCGATGAATCGGCGATAGTAACCCGCCAATCCGAGAAAAGAACGAACTTTGGACGGGTTCCTTGGTGTAACCCAACTCTTAACAGCTTCGATCTTCGTAGGATCGACATGAATACCTTGACTATTTACGATGTGACCGAGGAATTGAACCTCCTTAAGCCAGAATTGACATTTGGAGAATTTGGCATAGAGACTATTTCCCTGGAGTAACTTAAGAACCAAACGTAGATGTTGCGAGTGTTCGGTTTTTGACTTGGAATAGACCAGGATATCATCGATAAACACGATGACGAAGCGGTCGAGAAAGGGATTACACACGCGATTCATTAGATCCATAAAAACTACGGGAGCGTTGGTCAAACCAAAAGGCATAACAACAAACTCATAGTGACCGTATCGGGTTCGGAAATCGGTTTTGGGTATATCTTCCTCCTAAATTCGTAATTGGTGATAGCCTGAGCATAGATCGATCTTCGAGAAACACATAGCACCTTGTAGTTGATCAAACAAATCATCGATTCTAGGCAAGGGATATCGATTCTTGATAGTAAGCTTATTCAATTCCCTGTAGTCGATGCACATCCGGAACGATCCGTCCTTCTTTTTGACGAAAAGGACAGGCGCGCCCCAAGGAGAGGTGCTAGGGAAAATGAAGCCTTTATCAAGCAGTTCCTAGAGCTGACTTGAGATTTCGCGCATTTCAGAAGGAGCAAGACGATAAGGTGCTCTAGCAACTGGATTTGCTCCAGGAATAAGGTCGATTCGGAAATCGATATCATGAGTGGGCGGTAAACCAGGTAAATCATCGGGAAAGACGTTAGGAAAATCACGAACCACATGCACCTTGTCTATTGCCTTAATTTCCTTTTCCTCCGCTACTACGATGTGCGCCAAGAAAGCTTGGTATTCCTTGCGGAGATACTTGCTAGCTTGAACACACGACATGAGTTGTAACTTCTTCGAAGCAACTTCGCCATAAACACACAATTGATCACCGTTCGCGAGAGAGAAACGAATCACTTATCGAAGCAAACAATTTCAGCATGATTCTCCCGAAGGAAATCCATACCTACTATGACATCAAAGCTACCAAGCTGCATCGTGATGAGATTGATCGGGAAAACGTGACTGTTGAGTTCAAGAGTACAGTCACGCAGAACGGAGCTAACAGTGACGATTCTTCCAGTGGCAACTTCTATGTCGAATGTTGATGGGAGGTTAACGCGTTTACGGTTTAGGAGCCTTTCGAATTCGAACGACACAAAACAGTTATCGGCTCCAGTATCTAACAAACACGAAGCATATATACCATTTACGAGAAACGTACCATTAACAACGTTGTTGTCTGCCTGAGCCTGGCGAGCGTTGATGTTGAAGACTCGCTCGCGGGCTGCTGCTGGTGGTGGTGTTGTTGCGGTGCTGGCTGCTGCTGCTGCTTTGGCTCTTGCTTCACCACTCTGTTTGGGCAGACGTTTGCAAAGTGGTTGGGATCACCACACACTAAGCAAGCTCTTGCTTAAGCAGCGGGAGCAGGAGCTGCTTGCTGGCCTTGCGGAGCTAGTAGAGCAGGAGCTTGAGCTGGGGCTTGGCAATGACCGATACGGCAGTTAGCGGTGAAATGGCCGTACAGGTTGCAGTGAACACAAAACCGACATGCCATTCCAACTGGGTGATGGTAGGTATAAGTAGGGCAGAGCGGGTGTGGACCAGTGTATGCACGCTTGGCTGGTGGTGCATTGGCCACAGGCGCTGCTACTTGGCGGTTTTGAGGTTGCGGTTGAGCAGGCACGACTTGGAGTGGAGCGGCAGTAACTGCACAGTTCTTGTTGCTGGAGTTGCTGTTCTTTCTCTTGCGACGGGAGGACCTTGAAGATTGCGATGCGGCGGTTTCAGTGGTGGGAGCAGCGCTGACTTGATGCAGATTCTTGGAGGCTTTATCGAAGTAACCAGCCCTGACTCGCTTGTCGTTAATCTCGGCAGCGAGCAGGTAGGTTTCCTCAATAGTTGTCGTCTTCGCAGTTTGAACGAAGTCAGCAACACAATCCGACAGAGCACGGATATACTTCTTGATGGTTATCTCAGGGGTAGTAACTTGACCCGGACAGATGATACTCAGCTGCTTGAAGCGAGCAGTTAAACCAGCGTTGTCGCCACCATCCTATTTAATATGCCAGAACTCGTCCTCCAGCTTTTGGAGTTCGTGGGGAGGGCAGAACTCCTTCATCATGATGTCCTTCAACTCATCCCACGTCAGCCCATAAGCTGCATCATTCCCTCGTTTGTTTCGCTCGCCAGTCCTGGATTCTTCAGAGGACTTGCTAGCGTTTTCGCTCACTTCGCTGACAATTTGAGGAATGACTTTCGCCATCTGCTTTGCGACTAGTGCAGCATTGCGTTTGTCCTCATGGTTACGACGGACGGAGCGAGCAGGGTGTGATCCAAATGACGACATTGTCTGTAAATGGACATCGTCACAGGACTCAGACACAATTTCGATTAACCCTAATATAGTCTAGCGATTCACCCAAGTCTACTTTATATAAAGCTCAGGAACACACCAAATCACAAAATCACGTAGGCACATAATCCACAGAAGCACGTAAGCACGTAAGTACGTAGTCCACGTAAGCACGGAAACACATAGTCCACATATTCACTATATTTTGCACGTATTGACCTACACATATTGCACGTATTCACCTATTTTTCACAGCGTCGTAAGGCGATCGAGTATTGCGACTGCGATTAGCGAGTAGCGAGTACACATAGAATAGTATAGCGTGCGATTTGTTGGAGTTTTGGGGTAAATGTGTGGTGCGTGTTGTGTGTGTTGATCAAAGAGAATAGCGAAAAGCGAGTAAATCACCAGAATTGAACACATAAACACATGAAATCACATAAAAATACATAAAATTCACATAAATTGATAAATCTCAGAGTCGGCGGTGGCGAATTCCAGAATCGAAACACATAAAGTCGAAGAGAGATTGTCTTGGCTTGATAGACGTTGACTACCCAAAGTGGTTCGACTATTCTCAAGGACGTCGAGTACGCGCTTCGGCCTAATAGACTGTGCTCTATCACCGACATGCGGTGAATGGCACGCATCTCTTTGGCTATTCACGTAACTCGAATCATTGGAATCCATCGAGACTTTGGTGAGAGTTTTGTAAAACCAAAATAGAGAGCGGAAAGAGTCATCAAGGTTCGGGTTTGACCCATGACTTAACGACTGCATTCCTGTTTGTGTGATAGAATTACGAGATAGATAGAGAGAACTGCATCGAAGTACGGATTTCACTCCTGATTCAACGCAAATTCTCGTGTTGATAGTAAAAGTGCGTG